>VMDO01037972.1:0-13908 GCA_007922755.1 Pedetes capensis
TTTCCTCTCTTGATCTAATGACCTCAGCATTTTTACTTACCTAGAATTTGGCTCTTAGAGTTTCTGGAAAGATTTCTGGAATGGCTTCTCCCTGGATCTACACTGTATCCCCAGCAACTGATGGAAAGAAGCACCAAGCATTCTCAGTGAGAGTAGGCAGAAGTAAGAGTTAGAGGCAGGCTTCAAACCTGAACTCAAATCCAAGCCATGAACCTGTTCTAGTTCAAGCATTTTCTGTGGTATAAACATCTAATAATACTTGTGCATAGGTGTAACTATTATGTGAAGATATCAGGGCTTTAAATATAACCTGGACTTGAACCCAAACCCAAACCCTGAACCCATTATAGTTAAATAAATTTTTAAAATTATTTTGAACCCAAATCAGAACTTGAACCCCATGAAAATTGGGTTCAATTCAGCTTTTATTCTTTTTTGTATCATTAGATATTTAAAAGTTGAAGGAAAAAAACCTTAAAAAAATTATGTTTATCTACACATAGGATTCATATTTTAAACCCAAACCAGAACCAACCTGAACCCAACCTGAACCCTCTAAATTTTAACATATTGAACCCATACCCTAACCTGAACCCAATGTTTTGAGGGTTTGAAGCCCTGCTGTAGGTCTAACCCTTCCTCCTTCTCTTTCATATGGGAGGATCATGGCAAGGAGAAGTAAAGTTCCACAGGATCAAGACAAGGTAGTGGACCATGTCCTGTGATAGCCAAAGCACCAATAATAATAAAATATCCATGCATGGAGCATTTTTTATGTTTACTCAATTGCCTAGTTGCTACCTATTCATCACAAAGCACCATTTTGGCCTAATGCTAAGTAGCTGATTATTAAAAATGAACATTTGGCTGGAAGCCAGGGCAGAAAATAAGTAATGCTATCACAGAACATATTTTTGGAATACAAAAGTAAAGGTGAAGTTTTATTTTCTAAAAAAGTAAATATTATTGCAATTTTATACTCAAATTTTAAAAGATTGGTACAGTATAGGAAAAATAATTTTTAACACTATCAGTTGCTGGACCTCTCTAGAATTCGCTGTACCACCCATCTGCAACCATAAAGAGATGCTCATTTTTAACAAGTTAATGGAGGAGCTAGATAGCATTAGGTCTGCTCTGCCAATATTAAGCATTACTAAAGTAATATTGACACCACTCTATTATGTCTTTCTTCCTCCCAAAAGATAACTAAGTAAACATCAATTTCCTCTTCCTCTTCCTGAAAGATAGTCACTGAAGACATCTGATAAGCCAAAAGCCTCATGTGTCCTTAAAGTAGACAATTTCTGAATATCTTCAGAAGCAGGCCTGATGTTGGCCTTGTTGTTGTTGTTGTTAGGTGCTGTCGAGTCGGTATCCGACTCATAGCGACCCTCATAGGGTTTTCAATGGCTGACTATTTTGGGATTGCCTTGGGAGTGGATTGCCAGGTCCTTCTCCCGTTTTTGCGGTGCTGGGAATTGAACTCGGGTCCTCAGAGACTGCAGCGCAGCACTCTACCCACTGAGCCAAATCCCAGCCCGATGTTGGCCTTACTCATTGTCAAATACATACATAAAACAGCCTTTCTTTAGTCCTCCCTACTCTCCTTGAGTAAGTCATTATCTTGATGTTACCATGGACAAATTAAGGTTTAAGTGTTAGACGCTTTAACAAAATTAGTAGCTGAATAGTCAGAATTGAAACCCAAGCAGTCTCCAATGTTATACAACACCAAACACACAAACCAGCACACACACACTGTTTATCAAATACCAGTTATATGTCTGGATTTACAGATGAATAAAGTCAATTTTTCCACAGCTCAAAGTAAGCATCTTCATGTCTCCTTCACAAATGACCTGGGGCCTAACCAATAACTAATCAGGGGCAAACTCAGGATTTCAGTCCAAGTACCTAATTCTTGTATACACTGTATTACTCACAGCACTGTCTTGCCTGTCCCTATTTTTTTCCAACCCCTGAAGGCTTTTTCAACCATATTCATGGTGTGAAGGTATATTCTACATGAAGAATTAGATTTGGACAAAATAACATGGAATGCTATTATTACTACTTGCTGTTGTTAGGTGCCATCAAGTCAGTATCCTACTCATAGCGACCCTAGGTAGAACAGATGAAACACTATTGTCAGTGCTTCTCTGCTACTCATAGGGTTTGCAATGGCATATTGATTTTGGGGAGTGGGTTGCCAAGTCCTTTTCCCAAGCCTACGGAACCTGGTGTTCCCAGGCAGTCTCCCATCCAGGTACTAATTGGGCCCAATCCTGTTTAGCTTCCAAGATCTGATGAGATCAGAAGCCATAGTGCTACAGCTGCAGGCCATTACTACTACTACTACTACTAAATAATAATAGTAATAATAACACTGTAAATTATGGACTTAGATTCAGCACACTGAAATGAAAAAATAGCTAGGAGCAAGAAACCAACTTCATTGTCCTTTGCCATTTTTCCCAGAAAGTCTTCATTAGAGTTAATGCTAGGTTATAAGACAGAAAGGCCACCTCCATGGCAGTCCTTCCAGGAACCAACCTTCTCTCTTCTGTGCACTGTTCCTCAGGATTTTCCCATGGGACAGGCAAAGAGGCACGAAGACAGGCAGCTTTGCAGCTGGGAATAGGCTGGGGCTAATCTCTTCCAGAGGAGATTTGTTTTTACTGAAATATCTTCCCCCACCTCTGGTTAACTGGTTTTTCATTTTGTGAGTCAATGTGACAGTTTAAACCAACAGAAATATTACTTTTCTCCCCCGAAGTGTAGATTAAATGTAATGTTTAGCATAATGAGCCCAAGGGGGGAAAGATTCATGGCAACAATGGATACTCCTGTTTAAAAACAAGAATACTCCACCCCATTTATGACTAGATGGTATATGATTTGCAAACAAAGAGGGAAAAGCAGGGGGGTTCTTTGTCCTTTCTTTGAAAAAAATTAAACCACAAGATCTATTGTTTTGTTTTAAATCCTGAATGCTAACGTATTCCATACATCATGCTATTCTCTTAAAAGAAAAATATAAAACTATTTTATTAACCACTTTTCCCCTGTATTTACTATAAGGTAAACAGCAGCCATAGGTAACAGCTCTTTTTCTCCTAAATTACTACTTCCTCTTGCTCCCGAGAGACTTAATGAACTCCGGTTTGACAAAGATTGATCCTCAGTCCAACTGAAGAAGTTGTTCCTCTCACAATGCGCTCCCCACTTTGTAGTTCACGGTGGCAGAGTTCCAAATCCTGCCTAAATTGCTCAGGAGTCATACTCGCTCACTAGTCCTAGCAAAATCAAAAGTTTGTTTCTTGTGAGTGCTCCTTATTACGATGAGTTTTTGAATATTGCCTTTCTCTTAGCTAACAGCAGACTGAGGATTTAAGTCCAAATGAATCAGAAACATATGGCATTTGGTTCTCTTCATAGTGCACTGGGTTTTTATAATTAAAGGCAAACAGTGCTATAGGTAAAGTGCTCTATGAGAAGCTATTGGAAGGCCATTGTTAAACGTGATTGACGATGGTCCATAAATGCAGAAGACAGGTCTGCTTTGGCCTTGGATTTTTGCAATCCTGAGCTACCAAGGAGAATGCCAAGCTCTATGTGGAAATCACCTTTTCTCCATTGATTCTACTTCTCCGATTTATTGCCTATACCTCGTACCCCTACCCAACACTTCTGATTTCTTTACTGAGATATCTTTTCTTTTAAAAGTTAGTATGTATTTGTTCAGAAGTCTCCATATCCTATGATCTACGTGATATAGGGGTAGATGCTCATGGTTGTTAGGTGCTGTCGAGTCGTGTCTGACTCATGACGACCCTCAGAGGGTTTTCAGTGGCTGATTGTTTCAGAATTGCCTTGGGAGTGAATTGCCATATCCTTCTCCCATTTTGGGGGTGGTGGGAATCAAACCTGGACCTCAGAGACTGCAGAGTGCCCATCTACCAAATGAGCTAAATCCTAGCCCAGGTGGTCATTGAGTGTGTGGCTAATGCTTGGTCCTAGTATTATATTTAATTAACAGCATTGTTAAGGAATCTGAATGTGAATCTCGTGAAATAGCCATGGAGACTTTAGGCCAGCTTGTAAGAGTTCTCTTCACCTTTCTGTCATCTTTATTGGTTTTGATTGCTTATGTGGAAAAGACAGAGAGAAGACACCAGACACAGTGTGGATCCAACCTATCAATTGCTATCTGCCTTAAGTCACCTCATTTTTCTGAACCTGAGTTTTGTGTAAGCAAAAGATGGGAAAGATAATAATGCTATAAAGTGAGTGTCTATGAGGTTTACTTGTAACCCAAATTCCGGGGAAGAATTCCCTAGAGAACGCTACCTTTTTGCAACTTTGGTCACTCTGAGACTCCGTGTACCAAACAGCCAGTTGTTAGAGATGCTCAGCCAAATAAAGTGCAAACCTATTACCTAAGCCAGAGATGATTATCCCAACCCTCAGTGTTCTGGTCTGTCACTTTCCAATCTCCCTCGAGAAAGGTCTCAGTCTGATATTTACTGGTACCCCCAGTTAAGTACCTCAGGGAACATTCTGAGAAGGCTTGGCTCTGGGCAGGGCTGAACTTCTGAACTATATGCCTGTTTCAAATGCTTTAGGCAAACAAAGCAGCTGAGACCAGAGATGGGGATACACCTTGAACAGGGATGCTATACCACATAATGGAATAAACCATGGGGGTAGACACAAAGTATGTACCTCTACATACTACCTAAGTACCTCTCACAAGTCACTATAATGGGCCTCAGTTTCCTCATCTGAGAATTGGGTATGACAATCCTAGACCTTCTCACCTCTCAAGGAGATAGTGGAGATTAAATAACATTAAAAAATATAAAACTGAGCTGGGTGTGGTGGTGCATGTCTGTAATCCCAGCGACTCGGGAGGCAGAGGTAGGAGGATCACAAGTTCAAGACCAGAGGCAGTCTGCATAATTCAGTGAGACCCTGTCTCAAAAAGTAAAAAAATGGGCTTGGGGTGCAGCTCAGTGGTACAGCATTTGCAAAGCATGCGCGCGAGGCCCTGGGTTCAACTCTCAGCACTGCCAATAATAATAATAATAATAAATAAAAGATAAACAAGTAAATAAAAGTAAGTTAAAAATAGGTTATGGGCAGTGTCAAGAATTACACAGATGCCATCACTGGCGATCTGCGAAGTTCCACGTGTACAAAGGGCCCCTTGCTGTCCTTCTGAGGTGGTGGGTGAAGGACATTACTCGAGAGACCTCTGCACAGCTTTCCACTCCTGTACCTTTTCTAGATCATTCCAGTGAGCGCTGGAGCCCTCACTGCCTCCTTCTCCCCTGGACCTCCTATGCAGCCTCTCCTGAGAGCCTTCTCAATGAGGAGCAGAGCTTGAGGCCAACGGGCCTTCACATACCTCTGTACAGGGTGTTTCCAGGCAATGCCTCATCTTTCAGCCCAGGTAGATCCTCAGCAACAAGACTCAGGAGAGGAAGGCAGGAAACTGTGGGAGGCAGTTTGAATCCAGAGGAATGGAACTGAAATGCAGCCAGGTATGGTCACCAAAGAAAGGACCAAAGTCACCTCCCGGCAAGAAACATGGCTTGTTCCCAGAGGAGAGGGACTGCCCGAAAGTATCTCCCTGCAATTTCCACTCACCAGTGCTCATGGTTATGAAAGATTTTCCTAGAGGCTTGTTTAGCATATGCAGGCTATCATTCCAGGCGGGAGACTGCAGATAAGTGGAGGAGAGGGTGGGATGGGAAGAAAGAGAAGGGCGGGAGGTGAAAGATCAAATCTGAGAGCAGGGAGAAATAAGAAGAACAAAGAGAAGAACAAAGATGAAGCCTGATCCCTAGGTGCGTGAAGTCACCTCTTGTATCTGGAATGCCCAGCAAGCTGTGCCCATTGTTCATAGAAAACAAAAGGCAAGAACTGATTGTTCTCCCACTTTTCCCCAAACCTCAGCAACATGTGTGTTGAAGGACTCCCGAGTTTAACAATGCCTCTGTGATCACCATCTGCGCCCCTTTGAAAAATAGCACAGAAACTAAAGAGGAATGTACATGCACGTGCACACGTGTGCACTCACGCAGGCACATGCATGTGTGTGCGTGTGTGCATGTGTGTGTGTTGATGTTGGGGTGGGCAAAAAGATCCCCTTGCAGGGTCTGGGCACATTTCACTGCAGGAGCCTTCCCAGTAGGAAGGCGGAGACAAGCAAGCCCGGGTCAAATTTCATGAGGCTTCCACCCAGTCTGAAGGCTGGTCACCGAGTGACACCGGGTGTATTTCAGAGGCTGATTACAGCTCTCGCAAATGCCAGCTCATATCACTTCAATGCCTATTAATTTAAAGAAAATATTTGCAAGGAACAAAAAAAGAAAAACCTAGCCGGCTACCTACTCCTGTGTTTTTCCCGAGACGTCCTTCCTTCTCAGCTGGCCCTTTCCTTTGTTCTTGTTATTGTTGTTGTATGCCCTTGAGTCGGTATCCCACTCATAGCAACCCTTGTAGGGTTTTCAACGGCTGTTTCGGGATTGCATTGGGAGTGGATTGTCAGGTCCTTCTCCCATTTTGGGGGGTGCTGGGAATTGAACTCCGGACCTCAGAGACTGCAGTGCAGCGCTCTACCAACTGAGCTAAATCCCAGCCCCTTCCTTTGTTCTAGGGCAGACAAATCCAATGTGGGCAAAAGTACTAGGTGGGGCAATTCGAGGAGCATGCACCAGAGTCTTCCAATTAGGTAACTGTGCACAGATCTTTGCCATGGTGACGGCGACAACTACTGTGCAGTCCCCATTCCCACTGTTCAAGTGATAAATGACTCCCCCAACCACTCTCCCCAGAGCCTGGCAGGCCCTGTCTCTGGACCAAGGCCAGGGAAAACACAAAAAGATTTATAAGAGCCGAAGTCAGGACGAAGAAGAGCTGCAGGGCATGGAGAAATGACCACACGAGGAAATGTGGTGGAGTTTAGTAGCTGTGTGTCACTGCGTGACAACAGGGTAAGGACTGAAGGGGAGGTAGAGGTCTGGGGGGAGATTGAGTGGAGTAGCCTGGGTCCAAGGACCTCCATGGGCCCCACTATGAGGAAAGAGGGAGTGCTGGCCCTCAACTCCCAGTCACTCTCCTTCATTCTCCCCAGTTACCTCTAACCAGACACGGTTATATTTAAAACTGAGGTGACAAATGGAGACAGAGGGAGCAATCCTGTGCTGCTGAGATTACAAGGCATGATGGTACAATTAAAGATATTTACCGGGGAAATTTGAACTCCATTACATGCTGGCGTACAGTGTGTGAGGAAGAGCTGTTTTATATCATTAAAGACAAAATCCAGGTCTATAGGTAAGCTTTAAGAACAATAAACATCCTGAATTCAAGAATAAGTCTGTCAAATGAAGGGATATTGATTTTGGAACAAGGAATATTATGTCAAACAACATTAGTTTAATTGATCTGAATTTAGTTTAAGTACTAAAAGCATTTATATACAAACAGCAAATGAAAATTAACTGCAGCTGAGTCCCGCTGCTGGTTCTCAGGGGCCTCAGTGTGGATGAGAACCTGGCTCTGGACAGGTCTGCTTGGAACTCTGCACTCTGCTCACTCACTCTCTCTTGCTCTCTCTCCCTCTCTCCTTTTCTCTCTCTCTCTTTCCCTCTCCTCTCTCTCTCCCTCTCTCCCTCCCTCTCCCACTCTCCCTCTCTCTCCCTCCCTATCTCTCCCTCCCTCTCTCTCCAACTCTCTCTCTCTCTCTCTCTCTCTCTCTCTCTCTCTCTCTCTCTGCTTTCTTCCTCAGTGCCACAATGGGGAAGGCAATGTGCTTTCTTTTATAGAGAGGAACTTTTAACACCAGCCTCTGACTTTTCAAAATACACAAATGCTGTTTCATAAGAGGAAGGGGTGAGGCCAGGAGCAAGTCAATGAACAAGTAAGAGAAAGGCTCTGTCCCCAGGCTAGTGGGGGAGACAAGTACTCCTTCCCCTCTGACCAGCCCACCTGCTCAGCCACATCTCAACCAACACCTGCAGGAAGCTGCCTCTGCTCTGCCCAGAGCTCCCATTCCAGCAGCTGCCAGGCCCCACGAGCCCCAGGTAGAGGCTCCAGGGAAGGACCTGGGTGAGGACATGGGGAAGAATACGTTCTCAAGAAATGAGCTTAGGCCCTGTGTGGAGATGGTATGGAGAAAGACCCCAAAGGGACCCAAACTCATTTCCTACCTTATGCCTTCATTGCCCCTGAAAAGAAAAGAACGCAGACCAACTATCTTTTCTTTCTTAACCACTTTGCTCAACCCTCCCACAGAACTTACTCCAGGATAGACCCCAAGAATGCACAGTAAATGTGTAGCCATAAAGCCAGAGCAGAGATTATATTTTTTCTTTAGGTACCAAAACCTTGTGTATGAGAATAAACCTTTAGGTACCAAAATCTTGCGTGTGAGAATAATCCTTTAGGTACCAAAACCTTGTGTGTGATTCAAATGAAAGGAAGAGTCAGTGACCCTGTTAAAAGTACACTGGTCCCAGCCATGGCCCTGTCGTGGTGGACCCCCGTGGGTAAGGGTGTAACAACTCCATCATCTGTCAGCCTCATTATTTAATGTCTGGTCAGCTCAGGAGCCAACCCTGCTTCCACTTTGTTTTCAGAAGGTCCGACAAAGGCCCTGGGATGTTGCTTTGTTTACATCTTGCCTCTTGTTCACTTTATCCCTGAAAGCCAAATCTCCATTCCAAGACCAAAGGGCAGTGTAGTTTGGACCGTTAAGTAGAGTTGGAAGAAAGATCTCGCCACCTCCGACCCTCAGCTTCCACAGTAACCACAGGGTGCTGTCTGTTGTCAGATTTATAGCTTCATTTGTGAATGTGGTCACAAAAATAAAACAACAGAAATAGCTTAATGCCATGGTTCTCCACCCACTCAGGCCCTTCACCACATGCATGAAGTTTAGGCTCAGGATTTAGCTGTGAAAGGATTTTCATGTGAGTTCTCAAGATGTCACAGTTACCCCATCTCTGTCTTGATTTCTTCTTCTTGAAACATTTTTCTATTCCATCCATCATTGGAAGGATTTTTTATTAAAATATTTTCCCCTCTGATGTTCTCAGCCAGTGTGGTCAGTGGGGGAGCAGAATGGCTAAGGATCATCCTGGGAACATCCTGGGAAGACAGATGTGAATTGCCAAGGACAATGCAATAAGAAAGAGGACATGGGTCAAGGTCATGTTTGATGCAACATCTTGGGAACAGTCAGTCTGTGTGGGGAGCTATGTTGTCAGTGTCTTGTAGACTCTAAAGAACTGGTATTCCTGGGCTAACATTCATACTACATTTCCTAAACAAAGGTGCACTGAGGACCTTGATGGGCCAGGACTTATGCAGGTTATGTATGAAGACTTGTGCCTTCTCTGCCATAGTCAAAGAAAGTACATGATTCTAGCACAGACTGGCTTGTACCTGCTGAAACAGAGGTACAAACAAGCTGGTAGAAGAACCTAGAAGACAGGAGCAACTTTTGTTCCACAAAAGAAGAGGGGCATGGCAAGAATGTTGTTGTTGTTGTTGTTAGGTGCCATCAAGTTGGTGTCCAATTCATTGTTGTTGTTGTTGTTGTTAGGTGCTGTTGAGTTGGTATCCAACTGATAGCGACCCTCATAGGGTTTTCAATGGCTGACTGTTTCGGGATTGCCTTGGGAGTGGATTGCCAGGTCCTTCTCCCATTTTTGTGGTGCTGGGAATTGAACTCAGGACCTCAGAGACTGCAGCGCAGTGCTCTACCAACTGAGCCAAATCCCAGCCCCGTCCAATTCACAGTGACCCTAATATAGGGACAATATAATAGACATACTGTTGTGCACAACAGAAAACTACTGTCCCGTATTTCTCTGCTATTCATAGGGTTTTCAATGGTTGATTGTTTTGGGGAGTGGGTTACCAGGTCCTCCTCCCAAGCATACAGCACCTGGTACTCCCAGGTGGTCTCTCTTCCAAGTACTAACCAGGTCCAACCTTGCTTAGCTTCCAAGATCTGACAAGATCCAACACCACAGCGATGTGGTTGCAGGCACAGCAAGAATAGTGTTTGCAAAGTCTTAGCCCAGGAGCCTAGCAGCTAGAACAGGTGAGTGGAGAGAAAGAAATTCCACGCTGTGGGGAGAACAACAGCAAATGCACACACATGAAGGCAATGTCTGCACAATGCTGAGTAGTCCAGTTTGCTGCATCAGGGAGAATGATGGTGAGGGCCTGGCAAGAATCCTTGGGAATTATTTGCATGGCTTTCTACCTTCTTGATGGGTTTCCTTTCTTCTTGAGTGTCTGCAATGGGCTAAGAGGCAGATGGTCTTTGGTTTAAGACAGTCTCCTCCATTTCTTAGACATGTGATCTTGTACGAGTCACTTAAACTCTGCAGACCTCAGCTCCCGCCTGTGAATATACAGAAAATAACTGTTGTCCTACCTCCCCACAAAAATGAGTATGGATCTTAAATAAAGACAATGTGTGAGTGAGCCTGTACACACAGGGCTGGGCAAGGAGGGTCCTCAGTCCTGGAATCCAGAGGGGCCTCCCCAGAGGAATAAAAGGAGGGGAGGGGTTAGGCTTTGTGTGCCTTGAATCTAGGAAAACTTTCCACTCTTCGTGAGTTGCATAATTTTTCCAGGCCTTATTTTCCTCACCTATAAAACAGGAGTGGAAGACAAGCATCAATTTCTCAGATCTCTTCCTGTTCTGATTTCCAAAGACAGAGTTTGAAACTCATTGAGTACAATCATCAGATTCTTGAAGACCTTGTTTAAATTGACCTCCTGGAGGGTAAATGTTATATGGCTTAACATTACAGGTTAGGAAATATGAAATAAATATAGGCACACATACATACATAAACACACGTGAGTATATGTAGATGTGTGTGTGTGTGTGTAACTCAATTGTTCCAACCAGGAACATTGGTCCAATGCCTGGAGTTTCTCTTTCTCTTTCAGGATTCACAACATATGGCCCAGTTCCAATGTATTCCCAAGTTTCTTAATCTTTTTCCCACAAAGATCTGTCTTCTTTCTCTGGTTGAAAGAAATGCATTCTGGGCCTTTCGCCAAGCACTTGGAGGCCTGTAGCATTTGGCTGTGACCCCTGGGGTGTGCCCCTTTCCTGTGTGACAACTGTGTGGGGGATAAGGGAGGCTTGCAATAGCCTTACTGAAATTAAATATTGAATTCTGAGGCCTGAAAGGTCCATTCAGGCCTAAGACTGGACTCTCTACATCTGTGTCTCCAGAATCCCAGCCACCCAAATCCTGCTGCATCAGCAGGAAAGAGAGAAGGAAAGGAAAAGGAAAAGAGAAGGACTCACTTGCTCTCATCTAGCTACTCTCATGGGTGTTCCCTCTGACCCTGATACAGCCCTTCTTGCTTACAAAATACCTTGGTACCCTTGACCTAATGTATGTCACACCAGATCTGTAGCATCCAAACAAGTATTTAGTGCATAATTCCTGTGCATATGGAATCCTAGAGGTATTCTTTGGAGAGAAATTCCCTCTTATTGACCTCTAGTAATGCTCCAATTATGCCCTACCTAGAGAGAGAGTATTCTCAGTTTCAAAGGACAGAAGGGACTAAAGTTGGCTATTGGCAAAATGGATAAAAAACTAAAAGATGAGGGGATTATACCTCCCCTTTTATATCCTGTCTTTATCAAGATATCAATTCTACCTCTTGTATAGCTGCTGCCTTCCTCCTCCAGGCAACACTGCTCTCTGAATAGAATTTACTAGCGGTCTCCAAAGGCCCTTAAAGCTCTGACATTTTATGATTCTATTTGAATTTCATCCAATTTCTTTTCATGAGATGAGAAGTTTTGTATTATAGAGTTTCAGAATATTTGTGTTATTTGGGAAAAGAGGTAAAAGTTTCTCTACCGACTCAGATTTGATGGAGAGAATGTCTGCATGGATACAGACATAGGGTCGCTATGAGTGGGACTTGACTCGATGGCACCTAACAACAACAGTCACCACCAGAGAGCCTGACCAAATGTCCTCTCATATAATAGAAGATGATCTGGGCAAGAGGAAGCCCTGGGAAACAAAGCTTGTTTCTGCAGAGCCTCAGCTTTGCTACTGATGAATTTCGGTTTGGTAAAACAGGTACATACTACAAACTTAGCGGTGGGAGTTATAAAAATAAAGAATCTGTGGTTCCTGGAATTAAGGAATATGATGTCTACTGGGGGAAACATGTACATGAACAGATAATTTCAGTAAAATATTCTAAGTGATAAAACAGATGTAAATAAGAGTATTGTAAGAGTGTAGAGAAGCAGCATTTAACCAACCTGGAAATTCATAAACTATTTCTTGGGATAAAATCTGTTTGTGTTGCATTTCATGGGTGCTTCTTATTGGTTGCAGTGTGTTCTTGTCCTGTGTCTCAGGATATCTTCACTCTATTCCTGTGAGGGTGCCAAGGAAGTGACCTTACCTCAACTAACAGAGGGGAATACCCACCCAAGCAGAGATAAAAGAGATAAAAGACAAAAGATAAAAGACAAAAGATAAAAAGATAAAAGACAAAAGATAAAAGACAAAAAAGAGACAAAAACAGCAGAGACGGCAAAGTTAGGTATAGAGTCTGTGCACTTGAGAAAAGTGTCAATTAGATAGTGAATGGAAGGAATAAAGTTGTGATTTTTTAGAGTATTTTGAGCTTGTACAAAGAATTTGATTCAAGGGAAAAAGCAGAGGTTAAAATTTCTGATAGTATGAAACATTATGTTGTTGTTAGGTGAAATACTATAGCAGTATTTAATTTGCTTTGACCAAAGCTATCGTCTATTGAAATGCAAACCCCATGATTCAGAAATACCCTCTGATTTATTGTTCCAAAAGTGCATGCTTGGTTCGTTCTCTGTGCTTTTTATATTCTGTTCTGTTCACTTGTAAAGTGATTCCCCACCTTAGCCTACTGGGCATATTTCTTACTCATTCTTAGGATCACAGCTCAAGGCTAGCCAGCCCTCAGTCCCCTAGCATGTTAAGCACATGTCCCTTGGATCTCATTCTAGGATAACTTACTGCTACTTTATCTGATTGTTTTCCCCACAAGACAATAAGGTTTATGAAATAATTATCTTTTTATACTGAACTTTATGTCCCTAGAAACTATGAAATGGTAGTTGTTTCATAAATATCTATAAATATCTAAATAAATGAATGAAGAACATAGTTGATAATCTTAAAAACAGTGTCAGTGGATTGCCTTCAGCTTCAGCTCCCGGATATGCAGAGGTGGAAAAAGCACCATTCTGAAAATGAGAAAGGACCAAGCTAATTGCAAATTCATGGCATTTTTCAAAGCCATCAGAGTAGAGGTTGCAGAGAACTGACTCAAAATCTAAGGAGAGAAAGAGAGAGAGAGAGAGAGAGAGCGAGAGAGAGAGAGAGAGAGAGAGAGAGAGAGAGAGAGAGAGAGAGCGCTACCTGGTATAGATACTAGAGAGCATCAATAAAGAGTTCAACTAGAATAGCCTGCAGAGAGAGAGAAGATATGAACATACAGACATCTGGGATGGATACCACAGGGCATCAATAGAGGTCAACTAGAATAGCTGCAAATTAGCAAAGGCCAAGTGGAGGCTGGCACAACAAGGGAAATCTCCAAGCATCACAGAAGTTTGGGGAAATCCACAATAATTTTCAGGCTTATTTTCCATGGACACTATACTCACAGAAAATAAAATCAGAAAAAGCCCTAAAAAGGGTCCATCTCAGGGCAGACCTGAATGAGACAGCCAGCAGCAATGTAGGAGGACAAGAACTCCCTGACGGTTCCTTCTCCTGCAGTCCCACTACAGGATGGATACCTTTTTCTGAGAAAGAAGGGCAACATTATGGCCATACGGAATCC
>VMDO01037973.1:0-13893 GCA_007922755.1 Pedetes capensis
AGAATAAATAATTGAAAAAGAGGGGAAAAGTGATAATGCTTACTTTCTGACTTCTTTTTAAAAATATATTTAAAATTTCATAGTCACTGACTTAAATTAACATGTAATATTAAAGAATTATTTTAACACATAATAAATCGTGCTTTTCTGATATTATTCCTATGTACATATAAATAAAATGTACAACTTACACTATCAGTAAGTGTATTTCATTGTATAAAAATAATAGACTAAGAATATGGCTTTAAAATATAGTTCAATAAATTTATAGGTATTAATCCTTGGGTAAGTTACTTAATCAATGAATTTGAATTTTACCTCATATTAAATGTGTACTTAATACTTGCGCAAAAATTTCACAGAGATTTGTTAAAAGAATTTGTATTTAGCTGGAATTCTTGAAATTATTAAATGTTACATGAAAATATGCCAAGTACCTTGAAAGCTGTGAGTTTGTAAGCTCACATAAATTCAGGTATTAGACAAAAAGCCTCAGAAAAACTATGATGCATGTCTGTCTAATTCTAAGATTAGGATCCTAGCCTGCATTACCCAGATAACTATCAAAATCTTTGTTTCTTGAATCCTTGGCTCTTTTGCATACTCAGAGGTTCTAAGAAAAACTCAAGAAGTAAATTGCAGTGGTCTCTACAAAACAGTGATTTATTTTTAGCTTAAGCTTTGGAAATCAGATTTATTTGGGTATCCTGCCTGCAATAAAGCTAATTTCAATGTGTTTGAGTTACTATAAGACTCAGTAGGGCAACTGGATTTATTTTCATTCATTGCTGTTCTGACTTCATTTAATTCCAATTCTGCCTGAAACAATAATGAATACTGAAGCTGCTCTTCCTTGCCTTCACGATTCAGTAAAATCATAGAGAAATAGTCTGATAAATTAATCTAGATTCACTCTACTTTTTAAGATCCTGATACACTAAAATATACACTATTGTAGAAAATAATAACCACCCTATATAGAGAGAGCATAGGCCATCTCTCAGGGCTGGGATTTAGCTCAGTTGGTAGAGCGCTGCTCTGTGGTCTATGAGGTCCCGAGTTCGATTCCCAGCATCCCAAAATGGGAGAAGGACGTGGCAACCCACTCGCAAGGCAATCCCGAAACAGCCATTGAAACCCTGTGAGTGTCACTATGAGTTAGACTCGACTCGACGGCACCTAACAAAAACAAGGCCATCTTTCAGGTTTCTAAATCTCTTACAACTTGAAGTAAACCCCTTGTTGTTGTTGTTGTTGTTGGGTGCCTTCGAGTCGGTATCCGACTCATAGCGACCCTCATAGGGTTTTCAATGGCTGTTTCAGGATTGCCTTGGGAGTGGATTGCCAGGCCCTTCTCCCATTTTTGCGGTGCTGGGAATTGAACTCGGGACCTCAGAGACTGCAGTGCAGCGCTCTACCAACTGAGCTAAATCCCAGCCCGAAGTAAACCCCTGGTCTACTTAAATGTAGGTGTAATATAACTACTTCTACATTTTTTTTTACTATTTCAGAAAGAATGAGTTCGTTTGCTGAGAGTGATCTGAGTGTGACAGCAAGTGTTTTACTCTGCCCTTCTTAGTGCAATGAGTGCTAATTATTGTTGTTCTTAATATTGAGTTTTTAAAAATAATAATGCTAAAAATAAAATGGTGAAAATTAAGTTAACATCTATCTATTGACCATCTATTATGTTTAGACATGTACTTGTTCTTTCCAGTACAGTCTCATTCAGTACTCACACTGACTTTTAGGTATTAAAAATTGTTACTTTTCATATAAGAAATGTGAGATTCAGAAATGTCATGTGATTTTCTTGAGATCACAGCAGTTAAATTTGTTCAAGACTATGATTGTTATCAACCTGAAATGTCAATAAATCTTTAAAATTGGAAAACTCATGTTATTTCTAATGAAAAACATTCATTCTGCCTCGGTCATTTTTATTGAGTAAAATTGAAATTGTGTTACACATTTTAAATTTCTATAAAACCAAATAAAATAATAGGTTTGGGACTTAATTCCTCTTGATCATTAGAAAATTAAAATCAGAAATTTGAGTGATTTTTCAGATATTTGTCACTTATATAGAAACAGGTGAATTTCAAATTTTAAATCATTATAACAAAGATAGTTGAAGTATTTAAGATTGTTTTAGTATTTTATTGCTGAATAAAATAGCTACTATAAAGGATATGCTACTAAATGAATGAAGAGAATTTCAACTATGACCAAACTTATTTTTAAAAAGGTAATAGCACCATTCCAACTTTAGAGGACAGATTAAAGGAATAGTTATGAATGAACTCAGACTATTAGGAACCTTGGCTAAGCCTTTGGGGAAATAAGGACCAAAAAGTGAAGTGTCAAAAAAGGTTTTACATCAGGTAAGATAGTTAGAGATAGGGCTCATGCATTTTCAGCAGCAGTGAGGATAATTGGATATATCTGCCTTTTCACGTTAGGTCCACAAAGCAAGAATATGAATTTGTCTCAACAGCCACATCTGCAGGTGCAGGAACACTTACATGTGCAATAAGTGTAAAAAGCTCTGTACTTAAATTTCTGAAGTAGTTCTAGGGGCACTAGAGGATGGTGGTAGGTCTGTGCACAGTATTTTTTCTTTTTCATTTTCTTCATTGGAGAAGTCATGAAAATTGAGAAAGCAACTAGCATGTAGTCATTGATTTGCTTTTAACTTACACAAATGTAGTGGTCATTTAGTTTTTCAAAAATGTTTCAGCTCTCCTATTTCCAGACACATGGTAGGATTATTTTGCTCTGCTTCCTTGAAATTATGTGAGTCTCTGACTTAGTGTGGGGCTGGGATTTAGCTCAGTGGGTAGAGCACCGCGCTGCAGTCTCTGAGGTCCCCAGTTCAATTCCCAGCCCTGCAAAAATGGGAGAGGGGCCTGGCAATCCACTCCCAAGGCAATCCTGAAAAAGTCAGCCATGGAAAACCCTATGAGGGTCACTATGAGTCAGATACCGACTTGATGGCACCTAACAACAACAACAACTGACTTAATTTGGTTAAAGGAATATTACCAAAAGAGGCCAGTTTCATATTTATAAGACGACTGTTAAGAACCAACACTATTCACTATGAACTCCTTCCCTGTCCTCATAAATGAGAAAACATTTGTTAAGTTGGAATCTCCATGGCTTAGTTCTATTTCAGTATTGAGGAAGGAAGGAAGAAAGGGAGAGAAGAAAGGAAGGAGGGAAGGAAGAAGGAAGGAAGGAAACCAGGTAGGCAAGGATATTTTTGCATTAAACTCCTGAGATTTTGGTACTGATTGTTTTTGTAGCATAAATAAGTCTATCCTAACCACCACAGTAATAACATGAATACATAAGGAGACCAAAGTAACTATGAAAGAAATGTTAACTTGTTGATTTTCATTTTTTCTTGGATACTGAAAAAAATGGAATAAAATCATGTACAAACATTTAAAGCTGATGTATTTGCAAACTGTGTACACACATACCTATCAAGCATTTACAGTTCAAAAGCATATTTAAATAGTTACCCTAAAAATTCCTATGTTCTGCCTAGTAATATAAGACAACTTAAAAGTTCATTTTCTACCTGGTACATGCCCTATTAATATCTCAGTGCCTCCTCAGAAGAATAGAGACAAATAAATTGAATTTGGAATTATACTTGACTCTTTCTTGACATTTAAGACTGTATTTTGTTCAATAAGTCTATGGAATAGAGGAATATTTTAACCATTTTCCAAGAAGAACACTATACTAAACATCTGCAATTTAATCAAATCATATATGTGATGAGAGTTATTTTTCGTGCACAATACACAATTCTGCTATTATCTTTAATTGCTTTCCAGGATTCAAAAATTAGTTTAAAATTATATCTTTGACATTCAAATAGCTGTGCATATTTTCTTTTTAACTTATTTATTTCCCCAGAAAGGCTAGTATATGAGAATTCAATTATAATTCTTCCCACAAGGCATTCCTCATGGTACACTGTTTTATAGTATAAGCTCAGAAACCATCCGAAGATTCTTAAGCAGCATAAATCTACCAGCACGTCTGTTACCCACTAAATGAAGCATAAAATGAACAGATACTTGAGTCTGTTATCCATATCATTGTTGCTAATGCAGCCGGCATAACAATGACCAGTATACGACTGGAATTCATATATATTAATCAATAAGAAAGCAAGAGAAATATGGCTGCCAATTATTTGCTCATTTAGACAAATGTAAAACCCGAGAGAGGCCAAATAGAAATCCCATATTTTCTCCTGGAGCATGTAAAGGCACAAGACATTGTCACTATTGATCACTTTAACTTATAAAAGAACTGAGATAGGTCTGAATGAAAAGGAAAGAGAAAATCAGAGCAAAACATAAGTCTATTCGCCAACCAACATGTGGAACTACTGCAGATACAGAATTTCTCCAATGATAGTTAACTTTTCTATTACAAAATAGAAAATGCATATATGTTGTTAGGTGCCCTCTAGTCAGTATCCAACTCATAGAGACCCTGCATACAACAGGGGAAACACTATTGTCAGGGCCTCTCGGCTGTTCATAGGTTTTTCAAAGGTGGATTGACTTTGGGGAGTGGGTTCCCGGATTGGTCTCCCATGCCTACAGCACCTGGTGTTCCCAGGTGGTCTCCCATCCAAGTATTAACCAGGACCAACCCTGCTTAGCTTCCGAGATCTGATGCGATCGGATGCCACAGGGCTACGGCTGTAGGCACTTTTCTATTACAAAAGAGAAAATACATATATAATGTTGTTCATATAATAATGAGAAGGACATACACATGAAGAATAGATGATTTCATCAAATTAGGAAGCTTTCCTGGGAGTATCTCAGGAGGACTTAATCACAAAGCCCATGACATTAGGCATTGGATAAATGCCAAGGTACATGAGGAATTTTGGCAGTAGCTGGCAGGAGTGTCATCTACAACCAAGAGTTAAGTGTTGAGAAATTAATTCATAGGAATATTGAGAAAGGTCATGCAGGGAATTGCAAACAACTAGAAATCATGAACCAGCACCACATGACCTAAATGTCCAAATTTAAGACTAGACACCAAAATAAGCATAGGGCTCCAGAGGGCTAACTTGATACTTAGGTGTGAAGACACTGGAGCGTCTGTGTGTATGTAAGTGTATGAAGAAATCTGTATGAAGAAAATTGTTGCACACCACAGTACATAACACTTTCATGGACACATTAAACAAAGGTAACACTTGCCTTTAAAACTCCATATGAGAAGTAAAAATTAATAGATTTCTTTTTCAGCTCCAATATGTAAGGAGTATAGATGGTGCCCTTCCCATACTTTAACAAGATGAAATAACTAAAAACTAAGGTCTTTTCTTGGATCTATCCCAAACTGAAGTCACAATAAAAATGTCCACCCTATAACCTGAAGAGATAGGTGCATACAGAGCACTGCAGATGACATCACTTAATTGGAGCTAAAGCTGCTGGATGATACGTTGGCAGAAACATTTAAAGGGTCGATTTGATGACTCCCTGGAGGTCAAGTGTGGACTCACATGAGGAGAAGAGACCCCTGGGACTGTAGTCTTAGTGTGGTCCCCACATGTGTGTGGGTCCACTTCTGTCCCCAGATCCTCATTGAGGGGATCCAAGAGTCCTCCCCATCCCCAGCTCTGGAAAGGGAGGAAATTTATATCACTAAATGCACATGTTAGAAAACAAGAAATCAAGACAAAAATCTAAGTTTTAACCTTAACAAACTAGAGAAACAAGAACAAATTATGCCTAAGGTAGCAAGTTTGTGGACGTAGCTCAATGGCAGGGCACTTCCTTAGCATGACTCAAGTCCTTGAATTGATCCATGGCATGGGGTGGGGGAAGTCCACAGTAGCAGACAAAACAAAATAATAAAATTTATATCAGAAATCAGGGGACACTGAAATCAGTAATAGAAAAAAATCATCTTAACTAAAAGGTTGTTCATGAAATGATAACAAAATTAATAATCTGTACACAAACTCTCAGTAGAAAAAGTAGACACCAATTGATAACAGAAATGAAAGATAGACCATCACTACTTGTCCCAAGGACATAAAAAGAATAATAACCATTAGGAGCACTGTGTCCAAAATTTTATAAACAAAGGTTTAGCTTAATAAAATTATAAATGTTTGCACCTATGGATTAGGGAACACAGCTATATTTCTTTAGCCTATGAACTGAGAGTATCTATATGCAATAATAACCTAATACCAATGAGCACACCTGAAGACATACCTTGATTTTTTCCTTTCTTCTCTTCTCTTTCCTTTCCTTTCCTTTCCTTTTCTTTGCTTTGCTTTCTTTCTCTTTTTTCTTTTTCTTTCTTTTTTTTTTTTTTGCAATACTGGGGGCTTGAACCCAGGGTCTTGCACATGCTAGGCTAGTGCTTCAATACTGAGATTCACTCCCAGCCTCTTTTTTATTCTTTATTTTGAAACAAGATCTCACTATATTTGCAGGCTTTCTCTACCCTTGAACTCAAGATCTTCCTGTCTCTGTCTCCCAAGTCACTGGAATTATAGGCCTGTCCCATGCTGCCTGGCCTCACACCTTGATTTTTAATAACATTCTCAGTTACAGGAAATTAATTTGTTTTGTATAAAATGCTAATTCTAGGACTTTGTGTGAGTTAAGATGAGCCTGGAGCATGTTGTACTGGCAGACAATAAGGAACTTATCAGGGGCAGATACTCACACACACTGATGGATAGGAGTGGGACAAAAGAGAACAGCAGGCAAACTAAAGAGCTCCAATGGCCAAATCTAAAATAATTTGAACAAGAAATTCCATAAAGTAGTATTTTCCCTCACTCCATATGGTAAGATGCATACAGTGAAGTACAGTCATAAACTGTAGTACAGAAATGAAAACTAGAAGCTTGGAGCCATGGTGCACACCTGTCATCCCAGCAATTCAAGAGGAGGAGGAAGGAAGATCACAAGTTCAAGGCCAGAACCAGACTGAAACTTGGCCAGACCCTGTCTCAAGATAAAAGAAGATTATAAAATGGACGAGGGGTGTGGCTCAGAGGTAAAGCACTTTTAAAGCACGCATAAGGGTTCAAACCTTTAATAGTGCAAAAATAAAGAAAAAAATAACAGAATAATTTTACTGTGGAGCAATTTCAGGCACGTGGTCATTATCGAGAGTGAGAACTCGGTACTGAGGTACACATCTGTAATCCCACAACTTGGAGGCCAAGCTAGCAGGACCATGAGGTTGAGGACAGAGGCAACCTCTACAACTTAGCAAGATATGGACTCAAAATAAAAAATAAATAAGTTAAAAGATGGTTGGAGGGTAAGACTTAGGGGTGTACCACTTGCCTACCATGCAAGAGGCCTTGAGGTCATCACCCAAGTGCACACACAAAAAAGACCATCACCAATGATGTTAATATATTGCCTTGATAGGATGTGAAAAGTTTAGTATGTCACCTTGGGGGGCTTCCTGCAAAAACCCAAGTCTAATATGAGAAAGTTAGCCGAACATCCCAATTGGAAGACCACCTAAGAAGTCACCTGATGGGCACTCAATTTTGTCAAGGTTCTAGAAACCAGGGAAATCTAAGCCACCTATACAACCAAGAAGAACATATTAACTGATCCCCTGGAAGGGATACTAGAACAGAAAAGAACATTTTTGTTGTTTCTGTTGTTTTGTTTTGCAGTACTAGGGGTTTGAATGCAGAGCCTTGCACATGCTAGGCAAGTGGACTACCATTGGGTTGCACCCCTACCCTCTTTTTATTTTTCATTTTGAGTCAGGGTCTTGCTAGGTTCTTCAGGCTGCCTCTGGTCTGGAACTTGCCATTCTCCTGCCTCTGCTTCTTGAGTCACAGGGATTACAGATGTGCTCAAAGACACCTAGTTAGAAACGGGCATTTAGTAAAAATAAGATTCTGAGCTAAGTATGTTATTTACTTAATAATAGTGTGTCAATATCACTTCATTGATTTTACTAACTGCACCATAAGAATATAAGACTTAATCACAGGGAAAAATGGATGTGGGGCTTATGGAACTTGACATTCTATTTACACAATTTTTCTGTAAATTTGGAACTCCTCTAAAGTAAATTTTATTAAAAAATGTGAAGTGTAAGATTTCTCCAAGGGGATATACACATGGTGCAAAAGAAAATGAAAAGCAAAGTATCACTATCTGTCCGTTACTTCCCCCTAATCCCAGGTCATCATTTCCTGATGTACTGGGCAATCATACACACTACATGTTCCATTTCTAATAATGCCATTTCTTATTACCAAGGGGCCACCAAATCCTAAGGCATGATCCCGAGAAAATAGAGAGCAAAAATAGGTTGCTATCTAGGAACTCGGGGCTTCATTCAGCTCACGACCTAATGACTCAAAATGAAGAGGTTGAGAGAAAAGTTCTAGTCTGGTTGGAGAAGGTGTCTGAATGCTGATGGCTGGAAAGGTAAGAAATGAGTCAGGAAAAGGATGATACTTTCAAGTCCAGGAGCTTCCCTGGCCTGTCCCATGACCATGCTTGGCTCACAGAGTTCTCAGAATCTGACTCCATCAGATTCTCAGTTCATCATCTCCAGACACAGTTAACAAGGAGGGACTGGTAATATCAGTGAGCATATTTTCCTTTCCTCTAAACAACTCAAAACACATCTGTGAAGCTATATATAAATAATACAATCTTATGTTTACTAGCAGTGGGAAAATGTTTTGAGGAAATTTATCATATTTTCATGGAAGCTATCAGCACCTTCCTCCCTCCCCTCCAAGAAATGTTTTTCATATTCCTTAATATTGTATTTACTTTTCTTGGGAAATTGTTCTACGATAAGGAGCAAAAGTTTTTCTTTTTTCCCCAAATGAATTTCATTCTTTACTCTCTATAATCCATAATTCTAGCAATGAATATGTTAGAGAGAACAAGAAATTGGGTAGTTTCTCTCTAACAGTAAATCCGTGCACTGCAGAGAAGATGAACCTCACAGAATTGTTGTTGTTAGGTGTTGTCGAGTCCTATGCAACTCTTAGCCATGCTCAGAGGGTTTTCAATGGCTGACTACTTCGGGATTGTCTTGGGAGTGGATTGCCACATCCTTCTCCCACTTCTGTGGTTCTGGGAATCACAGGCCTATAATCCCAGCATCCTGGGAGGTGGAGGCAGGAGGATCGCAAGTTCCAGACCAGAGGCAATCTGTGTAACTTAGCGAGACTGTCTCAAAAAGTAAAAAAAAAATGGGCTGAGGGTGCAGCTCAGTGGTCTTGCACTTGCAGAGCATGCAGGCAGAAGGCCCTGGCTTCAAGCCCTAGTATCACAAAAAAAAAAAAAAAAAGAAGAAGAAACAAACAAACATTCCCCCCACTGTACCAAGCTGACACTGTTGCCAGGGTTTTCCATAGTGGATTCCTTTGGGAGTGGGTTGCTAACTCCTTCCCGCTAGTCTGCCGCACCTGGTATTCCCAGGAGGTCTCCCATGCAAGGACTAACCAGGTGGACCCTGTTTAGCTTCTGAGATCAGGCAAGATCAGATCCTAGGTGCTATGCCTGTAGACATGACTCTGAGTTAAGGGCATGCATATTTCACAGTCCAGCAAGACCACCTAATCTCACAGAGATTGATAAGTGTTCTTTCTACTTGAGGGTTGGCATTGGAATTGTACCTGATTCAGATCTGGAAAAAGTCAATGCCACAAGCCATCAACAGCAGTGAAAGAATTTTCCTGGGAAAGAAAGTGAGTATCCGTCACTATAAGTCAAATTGCAGGAAGCCTAGGAACTTGACCGAATAGGAGTTCCAACAGGAAACTCGACTTTGAGGCAATTCATAAGAGATTCTCTCCAAGGAGACTATGGGGGTCAGGGTAGAAATGGGGGCATCTAGTCAACACACTGCAGATAGGACAACCCAGAAAAAGCATCTCTAAATATATGCCACAGTCTAATTTCTGTTACTGATCATTTAACCTCTGTCCTGTGGTTTTTACACTGCCAGTTTTAATATCATAAATTTTCAGGCCAGGTGATCACAACAAATTAAAAAAACAAGAATTTTACCACATATAATTATTTAGTGTGTAGCACACAGGATCAGGGATCCAGATTTCATTTCAAATAAGATTTTATCCAAAAATGACTATGCATTTACTTCTAGATAAAATTTACTAAGAGATATTTGGTTTCACAATAGATGCACATATGTTTATTATTCAGTGAATACATTTCTAAAGCTTTTTGCAAATGGAAATAGAACATATTCACTGGAGTATCCCACATCAGTATTATCCCAGCAAAATATAGAGTATCAACTTGATTCTTAGTCAATAAAGAAAAGATAAATTATCTTTGAAGGTGTTGCTTCATTGCACAGAGCAATTTATTTGTAGCACAAAGAGCTATTTTAAATGAGAATGAATTTGAAATTGGCATGCAAATACCTATAATTTTAATAGTTTTTAAATGACAAAAAAAAATCACCCTGAGACGTACCCTTCTCAAAATCTTTGGTAAAACCTCTCCAAGCACATTTAGGGATTGGTAACATTGAATGGAATACATATTTTCCTTAGTTGCCACAAATATTAAACTCAAGGAAGCATTTCACTTGTTCAAAAAGTAGTACATATAAATTCCTCAATAGAATATACATTAGCAATAACTTATCCCTATGAAATTGCCTTTTTAAAACCTATCAAAATGTTAAATGACTCAATATAATTTTCTTAAAATAAAATATATTTCCATTTATATAACCTTTTTTAAAGTGTGCAAACCCTTTTCAAAAACCACTTTTTATTTTCCACTGAAAATCGAGTTTGTGTATTAATTGGGTTGGAAACATTCAGGAAGAATTGTCTTTAAATTCATCATATTTCAATCATGATATTTAATGTTTCATAACCACCATATATATCTAAAAGAAGACCCAACTGTGAGGAAATATTTTCTAAAACATTTCCCAGTGCTTTTGAATTTTCATCAGAGGCTCATCAAAGAGCCTAACTGGTCATAGAGTTAGACCACGGAGATTTTATCTATGTGTATAGTCTAGGTCATGTGTCTGATTAAAATAGGAAGTAGTTGCAAGAAGCAATTCTGACCAGAGATCAGTTCAGAAAAGTGAACACAGCACCTCCATATGGTCCCTCCCCATGGCCAGAAGATGTGAACCCAGGAGTCAACAGAAAACTTGATCAGTGTCACAGTGGGAAATTCTGTGCATATATTCCCTAAACTGGTCATTTTTGTGCAATCTTGGTAGTTCCAATAACATAAGTGTGCCCAAACAAGCTAGCTCCACATGTGATACCAGCTGCCACATATTATCATTAACTTATTCTGAAAGGTAAAAAGTGATTTTCCTTTTGCAAAGTAAGCAATTTAAAATTTGTTTTCAGATAAGTAACAACAGAATTTCTAAAATTTGAATCTGTGCATACAACAATAAATCTGCCTATAAAATAATATTTCTTATCTTGAAATAAAGATATAGTGAGTTGCTATCCAATATGCTTTTTATATATCAAAACACCATAGGAGGAAGATATAATATAATGATTGGAGGGTGTGGTCTTAGCACCTTTCATTAAAATCATTCAGACTAGGAGAAAATTAAAAAAGATTAAACCATATGACATCTTTGATAAATGTTAGCAAAGAGAATATTTTTAACTTCAAAATGCACACAGAGAAAGTCCATACTCAAAAAGAATGGCAAAGTCTTCCAGTTACTTATCATATTGTACTTATTTCAATTTGTTTATCAAAACTGTTGTCTAGTCAGGCACTACGTCACACTCTTTTAATTCCAGCAACTAGATAGGCTCAAGTAGGAGGATTAGAGATTGGAGGCCAGAGGCAAGCTGTGCAATTTAGTGAGACCCTGACTCAAAATTAGAAGTAAAAAAGGGGCTGAGGATATGGCTCAGTGGTAGGGCCTACCATGTGGGAGGCCTTGTTTTAAATCCTCAATGCTACAAAAAAAAAAAAAAAAAAAAAAAAGGGTGGGGTGCTAAGGATATCGCTCAGTGATAGGGCCTAGCATGTGGGAGGCCTTGTTTTAAATCCTCAATGCTATCAAAAAAAAAAAAGTATTGAATGACCTAACATAAAAATGAAATATTTCCAAAACAAAAAAAAGGTACATGGACAAATTATGAAATGTATGTAATCATTTGCATTTTTAAGATTTATCAATAGATATTCATCTTCAGTTGCTAGTCTTAACTAATTTTGTTGTTGTTAGGTGACTTCGAGTCGGTCCGACTCATAGCGATCCACATAGGGTTTTCAATGGCTGAGTGCTTCGGGATTGCCTTGGGAGTGGATTGCCAGGCCCTTCTCCCATTTTTGTGGTGCTGGGAATTGAACTCAGGACCTCAGAGACTGCAGCGCAGTGCTATACACACTGAGCTAAATCCCAGCCCTAACTAATTTTAGATCTCTAAATTAATCAACATTTTATTTTTTAGATATTAGAGGCTCAGTCCATGAGAGATTCCATTCTTGAAATCTTAATGCACGTTTGGAAATCTATGTGTTTTCTTAATTTAGATTATAAACTTCAGTAGAACTAGGAATGTATTAATCATTTTCATAGTTTCTGGCACATAGTAGATATTAATAAATATTGGCTTAATGAATGAATTAATCCACATATAGGGAGTATTTTCTCCCTAGGTAAATGTGGCATTTTATTTTTTCCTAGTTAATAAATATGCTGTTTAATGTTTTTTATTTTCTGCTGAAAAATTCTTTTTAATCTTGAATATGTACATGAGAATGTGTGTAAAATGCTACTGAATGAATCCCACTAGAACAAGCTTTGTGTACTTGAAAGAGATTAAGGGAAAAAGTCTCATGAATAAGGCTGATTTTTTGACTAATTGATTTTAGTGAGCAATTCAAGGGGAACAGGTCTGAAACCGACAGAGAACCATATGTTCATCTTTGTTGAAAGGAGACAGAACTTTTGCTAGTCATGCAAAAGAAGAGCAACAAAAATGATATTTCTTCTAATGCAATATTTTCAAAAATCTGCCATAGAATATTTTGCCAGTTAGTAGAATAATTAAGTATGGTGGAAAACTGAACATGAAACAATATGATCCCCTATTTCTCTCCAACTATTCCCAAAAAAGGGGATCCAACTGAATGTGCAAACTATCAGACAATATCATTAATATCACACACCAGCAAAATTTTACTAAAGATCATTCAGAAGCGACTGCAGCAGTATATAGACAGGGAATTACCGGAAAATCAAGCGGGATTCAGAAGAGGGTGGGGAACTAGGGACATCATAGCTAATGTCAGGTGGATATGAGCTGAAAGCAGAGAATATCAAAAAGATGTCTATCTATGTTTTATTAACTAAGCCAAAGCATTTGTGTGGATCATAACAAATTATGGATAACACTTCGGAAAATGGGAATACCAGAACACCTAAATGTGCTCATGCGAAATCTGTATATGAACCAAGAGGCAGTTGTTCAAATAGAACAAGGAGACACTGAGTGGTTTAAAGTTGAGAAAGGTGTGCGCCAGGGCTGTATACTTTCACCCTATCTCTTCAATTTATACGCTGAGCAAATAATTTGAGAAGCGGGACTTTATGAGGAAGAACATGGCATCAAGATTGGAGGAAGACTCATTAACAACCTGCGCTATGCAGATGACACCACTTTGCTTGCTGAAAATGAAGAGGATTTAAAACATTTACTGATGAAGATCAAAGATCATAGCCTTCAATATGGGTTACGACTAAACATCCACAAAACAAAAATCCTTACGACTGGGTCAGCACGCAACTTCACATTAAATGGAGAAAAGATTGAGGTTGTCCAAGATTTTACTTTGCTTGGCT
>VMDO01037974.1:0-13896 GCA_007922755.1 Pedetes capensis
TATATTAACTACTTCAGAATTTTGTAAGAGGTGTACTTTTGTATCTTAGTCAGGACCCTGTAGACATACCAAGAAACATTCCATTAAATCTGCTAAGCAAGAGTCAAAATCAAGAGATTCAGTTATTGCAAGATAAAGAAAAGTAAAGAAGAGTGGACTGTTTCTTTTTTAAGTAGACATAATTATTTATTACTATATATGTCTCTCTTGAGTCTATCAACAAGCTTTAATTAATCTTAAATATAAATTTGATTTTACAATTGGCTGGGACTGATAATGCTCATTTCTCTGTCTCAGTAATAAACTGGCATTGACTTTAGCATTTATGAAGTATAGAAATAGCTATATTTTCTATTTCCATGTGGTTATTAATTTGATTATATGGAATATATAACTGCCATTTTAATTGATGGTTTGTTCTTCCTATTAATATACATTTAGCATAATTTGCATGCAAGTTCTATGATCTACAAATGCCAATAATTTGAAGTCCTAGTACACTAGTAAGGTGAATATTCTGCTATTTGATTTTCTGTGGATTTAGAATTTTACCAATTATACAGTTTTTGACTATAGACAATTCTATTGAAACAGTACTAGTATAACAAAAGAGTAATTAACCTTTATTGAAGAGTCTGGTGGTCCAAATACAAGCTTCATTTGGGATTTAAGGCACAGTGATGCTGACTCAGTTATGGTTTAAGTATCCCTTAGTCATTTAATTAAAATTTGGAATTTGTATCTGGATGCTTGGGGGTTGGAAATAGTACAGTGAGTAGCTTTCAGATCATTCTTTGATTTGAACTACTCAAGGTGAACAAGATTGGGGAAAAGGTATGCTTCTTTTTATTCAACCGAGCTTGCATCATACTTCTCTATTTGGGAATTTGAGACCTAACCACAGCTAATAATGAAATGTTCATCCCCATCCTTGCTGCTAATTGTCTCCTGTATATGTACATATCTTTCTAGGACTCTGAACTAAGATTTACACTGCCTCCATGGACAAATGCTATCTTAAAGCCTCGCAAATTTACCCATATTTCTAGCATAATTTAACTATAGTTCAACATAATTGAACAATATCTTTATATCATAACCTGACTTTGCAAATTTAGTGTGTTGTCTGGGTTAAACTTATAAATTCCCATGAGTCTCAGTGTATTGATATTATAATAGTTGTTTTAGTGATGATCTAATGATATAACCCATCTAGGAACTCCTGTAGGAGAGAGATTATATTTGTTCATCACTAAATCCCAAGTAGCAAGTATTATGTATGTCACATATAGATGCTCAATGAATGTTTGTTGAATTTTGAAATCAGGGAAGACGCAAGTACACATAAGGGAATGAACCAGAATGTCTGGGTTTAAAGTATGAGTGATCAGGTGTTGATTGATGGTTATGGGAGTGTTCCATTAAAGACTGTGGGTTAGAAAGTAACTTAGGGGTACAACATCCCTGATCCCTCCTACATCTTGAATATTGCCTTCCAAGGTAATCATTGGCTTGTTGATTCACTGATTAATTTATAAACATCCTCTGTTTGCTGTATGCTAACATTTATCCTGGGTGCTGAGAATTCAACAATAAATGAGATGGATCCAGTCCCTCTCCTTGAGAAGCTCTGTGTACAGATTGAAGAATCTACAGATAGGTGCCTTTCAGTGTCACAGAGGCTATAAAAGAAGTGTAGAAGAACAGTGGGAAACAAAGGTAGAACTGTGTGTTATAACTCAGGGGAAGCATTTCCTTGAGAAAGGAAGTTTTTTTGTGCTTAGATAAGGAGTACCATTGGGTTGTATGCTGAAAAGTGGTTGAAAGAAAGAAATATGGTCCTGCAATAGGTTAGTATGCATGGGAATCTAATATTTACTCCACTTGACTAGAATTTATGATGTGAAAGAAGAGTATAAATCCCTGAGAAATGAGGCAGGATACATAGAATAAGGGTCAGCCATTTATTTTTCAAGTGTGGGAACTATTGAGAGGTTTTAAAAAGTGAAACAGTATGGCCAGATTAAAATTTTAGCAAGATCCTTCCTTTTTTATTTTTGTACTGAAAAATTTCAGAGCCTCTATATTCTATTCTTTCATTGTACTTGACTGTCAAAAAAGAAGGAAGAAGGAAGGAAGTGAAGGAGGGAGGTGAGGAGGGAGGGAAGGAAGGATGAAGGGAAGAAGGAAGGATTGAACGAAGGAAGGAAAGAAGGAAAGAAGGATAAAGGAAAAGAATAAGGAACAGAAGAGGAAGAGGAGAAAGATAAAGAAGCAGAAGAATAAAGAACAAACCATCACTTTCAGGATCATGAGCCTGCACTACAGAAACAGAAAGAAACTCTGACAGGGCTGGGATTTGCAAACAAGTTCCTGTTATGGGGACTAATATTTTAACATCTGTTGTTTGTACTATTTTTCTTATTACATATACCTGTTGTGTTGCCAAGTAACTATTTAGTAACATAATGCCAGACTTTCAATTTAGATATTTCTTCTTCCTTCCCTTTTAATTAGTGGCAAAGAACACAGCCTTTTGTATATAGAGCTCTAATAAGGAGGTATTTAATTTAGTTCAAGAAAACATTTATGGATGATTAAATATATGTATGCACACTGTGGTAGGTATAAGTGATTCAGGGGTGAATAAATCCTGGTACTGAAGGATGAAGTGAGTCACCATGTCACAATGAGATAAGCTGTAAGGCCTGTGGGAGCCCAAAGAAGGGGCCCTTGGACTAGAGAGGTTAAGGAGATATTAAGAATAGGTGATTTCTGAGGTAAGTCTTTAAGAATGAGTAGGAATGATATAAGCCCATAAAGAGTAGGAAGAAAGAGAGCAGAAAAAATAGATAATGGGCAAGTTTGTAGATGGAAGAATTGGAAAAGTGAAGACAAGAGGTGATGGTTGCTCTGTTTTATTTGTAGATGAAAAAGTAATTTAATACAACTCAGTGGATTTTCTTTTTGATTTATAAAACTCTTATTTTCATTGTATTGGTTACTAATGGACAAAGTACTCAAAATTAAGATGAGTAGTTTTATAAAGGTGCTACTTTAAAGAAAAGAGTACTACCCTTGGAATAAGATATTCATTCTTTCATTCATTTTCTAAGTGATTATTGATTACTGAAGCATATTAGAAGCTGTCATACTGAGGAGGATATCCTTTCTTGTCTAATTATAAAGATTCAGGCAAAACTCTTGATATTTCTGAGCCTTATTTTCATTTCTGAAAATGGGACATGAATACCAACCTCGCAGATTGGTTTTGGCATTAAATTAGATTGTATGTAAATGTTTTTTGCAAACTCTAAAGTGCTATCCTAACATTTTTCATATTAGTAATGTTACCTGTGAGAACATTATCTTGATGGACTGAAATGAAATTTGTTAGTCAGCGGAGGAATTCACAGGAGTCAAAGAGACATGCTAGTCTTTCTTTAGGCATACCCTGGTGCTTTGAATCTAACAAGTTAAAATAAACAAAAAAAATTCTGAGTGATATCTTTGATTCTTTAACAACCCTATTTCTTAGAACTCATGATTTTTTCCCCAACTATTAAATGAGGATGATACCCATCTCACATATTTTATAGGAATTAGATGAGATAATATATGCAAAATAAATAATTTATCTTAGTGCTTAGCATTTAGTACACTTTTAATAAATATTTATGTCTTCTTATGGTTTAAGTCAATATGAAGAGAATTCATTCTGGCTATATTAAGTAAAACATAGCACCATATATTACTTGAACATTATAGCGTATTCTTGCTAGTTGAATTTGAATATACAAATTTGAGAGTGGCTAATTATGTATCAGAAGATTGTTAAGATGGTAGTGCCTATGATGGAGAGGGAAAGCAAGTCCATTTGCTTAAACATTTAATGAAATAGTTCTGTGACCTACTAGTTTTATGATCTTGGGCATGTTTAGTCTTTTGGGAACCTTATTTTCTAATCCGTGGAAAAAGATTAATAATATTAACTGTTTCACAGAGTTAAGAAACATAAATGAGCCAAAGCCTTTAACATACTTATAAACTTAAGTGCAGAGCCTAATAAATGCATATATACCTTGATTCTTATTGTTGTTGTTAGGAGTGGTCAAGTGGGGTCCGACTCATAGCGACCCTGTGTACAACAGAACGAAAAACTCATCACCACTGTGCCATGCACAGCACTATTATCAATGCTTTTCTGCCATTCATTGGATTTTCAGTGGCTGGTTGTTTTGGAAAAGGGCTGCTTGGTCCTTTTCCCAAGCCTATAGCACCCAGTATTCCCAGGTGGTCTCTCATCCAAGTACTGACCAGGCCCAACCCTGGTTAGCTTCTGAGATCTGATGAGATTGGACGCCAGGGTGGTATGGCTGTAGACCCAGGGTGGTATGGTTAGTGATAACTAAATTTCAGGATCTCCCACTTGCATGGCTCCTATCAAGGCCTGAACCTGAATTCATGTTCATAATTTAGTATTCTTTTTCTTAAAAATGGCCTCCATAAGCTTCAAAGCTCATAGATCCTGAATCTGCCCCTGAAAAATTTTTAGGGGAAAATCATACGGGAACTGGGTATGTCATTCCTAGAGAATAAAACATTCCATTGGCTCTAAAACATTATCAAAGGGACTCACGGTCCCTATTATATAGGTCAGTGCTTTTCAAGATGACATGTACTACCTGATAAGGTCAAGAATGTTAAAATGGTAGCTCACTCCTTGGGAAGGATACCTTAAACAGATTATAATGGCTGTGCTGACAACAGTGGGAGGTATACCACATGACATTTAAAGTCCATTCTAACCCTAAAATTAAATGATTTGGAATAATCTTATATTTCTAGTTGAAAGACTTATATCAAGGACTACTGAGTGTGTTTTAGATATACTGTTCTTTTACAGACTTCTTCCCCCAAGAAAAGGCATTAGAAGAGAGGCCCTAAGTTTTGGTTTCATAAAGGCCTGAGGTAAAGTGTTGCTTTAGGAAGGTAAGTTCAATAGAGTTCATAAATTCAACCATGGGCCTTCTATCCAAAGACTCTCCACAAAGCAGTATGAAGGAAAAATAAGGAGCAGAAGGAAAAAAGTTAAGGCAATAAAACATTAAGAACATGTAGTAAATGGTATAAGCAAGTGAAATCTCACTTGGAGGAATACAGAAAGAGTATTGATTTCTGGGGATGATTTCTCCTGGGTCCCTAGAACTGGCTTAAATGTATGCTAAGTGTATTCAAGAAAAATGGAATGGGGCAGATCCATCTATTCTATTGTTAGAATTTGGAGCTGATTTTTCTGTTCTAGAAATGGTAGATGGCTGCCGGAAAAAGCATTTACTGGATGGGTCCCTATTTTTCTTAGACTCTCTAGAAAGGAAACATTCACTATTTATCTATACTCTCAATACTTCTGATACCACAACTTTCTTTTATTCCCCCACACTAACAACCAGTTGTCCAACCCTTTAGATACCAGTTGGATCTCCTACAATATCATTATGACATTGGCTACCTGGAGTTAGTGCAGACCCCACATTTTAAGTACTCAGTCCCACCATATTCTCTCCCCCTGCCATTTCAGATGACAATCATAAGTAGTAGGTCCCCAGGTTACTCACACTTCTGTATGAATTGGCTATGAATCGGGATTCCCACTTCCCCCATCCTAAAGCTTGATAATTTGCTATGACCACTGATAAACTTTAGGGGACCATTTACTTATATATTTACTGGCTTAGTAGAAAGGATGTGATAGAGAATACTGATAAATATCCAGATGAAAAGGTATGTAGTGGTATGTCTGGAAAGGTCCTGAGAAGGAGCTTCTGTCTTCTGGATTTGGAGTATGTCTCCCTCTCAGCACATAGATAGGTTCTTCAACCCAGAAGATCTTTGAACTCTGTACTTGGAAATTTTTATGGAGGTATCATTATGTAGGCATGATTAATTTTTAACTGAATCTCCAGCTCCTCCACCTACCTTGCACCTGGGGGGTGGGTCTGAGAGTTCTAGGCTTCTAATCATGGCTTGCTTTTTCTAGTGACCAGCTTTCATCCTGAAGCTCTCTAAGAGTAAAAGTTTCCTCATGAGAACAAATGATGCTCCTATCACCCAGAAAACTGAGGGATTTAGGAGCTCTGTGTTGGATCAGGAGACAAAGTCCAAATATTGGAACAAAAGATGCTCTTAACATGCCTGTCATTTAGCAAATTACCAAGATTTTATGAGCTCTCACCAAGAGCTGGATTGAAGACCATGCTTCAGTGCTTCTGTTATCTCACAGTATCACCCTCACATGTCTGTCAGCTTGTTGTAGCTATGGAGGCTGGTATATTGCTGTGATGCTGAACACTGTGTCATTGGTATTTCAGATACTAGCAGGGCAACCCATGGTAGACAGTTTTTAGCTGAGCTTCCAGAATAAGACAGACTAAAGAGAAGGACCCAGAAACCCACTCCCAAAACAATTAACCATTGAAAATCCAATGAATAGCAGAGAAGCACTGTCAAATATAGTGCTGGAAAATGAGCCCCCTAGGCTGGAAGGCATTCAAGAAAGGACTGGGGAATTGTTACCTCCTTAAAGTAGAGTTGACCTTAATGACAGGAGTTGAGTAAAGGTCCTGGGACCTCCATTTGCTGATGTGGCACTTCTCTAAATGACAAAAAAACATAATGACTACAACAATAGTTCAAATATAAAAAGATCGTGTGTATGGCACAGTGTTGAGTAATGTTTCATTCTGTTGTACATAGAGATGCTGTGAGTCAGATATGACTTCACAGAACTCAAAAACACAGTATCACACCCTGTAAGGCAGAAAAGATATTTTTCTGAAAACAGTGACTATTGCTATGAATGTATCAGCTTATATCTGGTTTTGGAATATGTCATTGAAAACACATTGCTATTAATAACACTTAGGTTCTGGAATGTCCTGGAAAGGCATCACTAATTATGCAATCTATTGTAAATGAAAAGTGAGAATTAGCTGAGCTTCCAGAATAAGACAGACTAAAGAGAAGGACCCAGAAACCCACTCCCAAAACAATTAACCATTGAAAATCCAATCCAATTGGCTAAAGAGACTGATTTCAATAATTTTATCATCATGTGTCCAAAGGGGAGGCAGAGGCTAGAGTTTAGTTCAGTTGGTGGAGTGCTGCTCTATGCTCTCTGAGGCCCTGGGTTTGATCCCCAGCACTGAAAAAATGGGAGAAGAATGTAGCAATCCACTCCTGAAGCAATCCCCAAAACAAGAAGCCACTGAAAGCCCTACGAGTTTATTGTGAGGTGGACCTGACTTGATGGCACTTAACAATAACAAGGAGGAGGCTGAAATTATAAAAATGTTTATGTACACTGATAAAAATTAGTTTGTGTGCATTTAACAATGCTTTTCCTAAGAACTTTATACTGCCCTGACAACTGCCTACCCTGCAAAGAAGTATCTCTCTGATATGGAAATAATCTTACACATAGGAATCTCCTTGTGTAACATTGGCCTCTGAGATTCTTAACAAGTCACGTAACCTAGCTGAACCTCAGTTCTTTCAGGATTAATAACACTTAGATGATTTGAGTGTGCTGTCTTATTTTCTATCTGTGTGCAAATCACAGAAAAGTTCTTTTCACTCTCCTGGGTCACTTTAAGAAACCCATTCTTTTTCTTATCCTTTCTCATAGCCTTTGATACCACACCCTTATTCACTCTCTGGTTTTTCACTTTCTCATCCGTAGACATAATAATACTTCTGCCTCTGGAGAAATAAAAAAATGAATGTTAGTGAAGTACTGTGTAACTCATAAAGTGTTAACTGTGAACAAGAGCTATTTTGATTAGCAGCAGCCATGATTACAAATGAAGGGGCCAAATAACTTTTGTTTTCAGAGTTTTACTTTGCAGAAAGCACCTAGTAAGTTCAAAAAAATAAATACCCATTGCTGAAACAATGATGTGTTGTTTCATGTCTTCATGTTAACAAGTGCCATTGTGATTGCAATTTTGTAATCAAAGATAAGTTGAGGGGAAGTCTAATGGCAGAGAAGTGGAAGGAAATATTGATTGGAATTGCTTAAGTTTTCCTTTTACTCTCTTTTCCTATTTTCCTTGTAGGATTAGGATGCCAGTATTATAATTAGCAATAGAAAGAACCATATTTCATTAAAAATTCTTATAGTGATACCATTTCTGCTCTTAGAAAGATGAGAAAGATTGAATACAAAATCAATGTGAGAACAAAGGAATCTTACCTAGTGGTTGTACAAAATTACAGACTAGTTTTGTTGTTTTACTCTTCTCATCAATAACTGAAATTGGTTGGTGAATTGTATTTTCACTTTAGCTCTCTATTAAGTTTTAATGAAAGTGGTTTTGTAGGTATGGTTGGAAAATTTGAAAATATGGCACTTGAGGTCCAAAAGCTATAAATGTGTTGTATGAGTGAATAAAGCTAAGAACTGGGGATAGTGTTTTGGAGATGGTGTTCTTGATTCTTTCCTCCTTCTCACTGCCCACATTCAGTCAGGAGCACTACAGATTCTCCTTCTGAATTAGTTCTAAAATCATTCCCCTTTTTATTATACTACCTTTTAGACTTCTACATTTAGGTGCTAACCTGCATGTTAATATTGTCCAAATAGATCTTTTGATTTCCCTCCAAATCATCTTTGTCCTAAATTTTCTTCACCTCAGTAAATGGTACAAACTAGGAGCAGCCCTGCTTTTTTCTTTTTCTTTGTACCACACTTTTAATCCATCAGGAACTTTATTAGAATATATTCTGTATCTGGTCATTTTTCATCACCTTCATTACTTCAGTCATGGTTGGCAACCATTATGTCTAACCTCTACTGCTTCATCAGCTTTCTAACTAGTCTAACTAATCCTACTCTTGCCCCTACAGTCCATTCTTTATGCAAATCCATAGTGATTTTTAAAAAATTACAGTATTGTGTTTCCAGCCTAAACTTTATCAATGGATTGATAGTGCAACCAGAGTGAAATTTAGATTCCTCACCATGGGCTATGAGGCTTTACTGATGAGGACTTTCCCAACCCTCAACCTTCTTTCCTCTGTTAAACTCCTTATATATTCTGCTTTGGGCTGGGATTTAGTTCATTTGGTAGAGTGCTGCTCCATATTCTCTGAGGACCCAAGTTCAATCCCCAGCACCACAATACTGGGAGAAAGGCATGGCACGCCACTCCCCAAAGCAATCCAGAAACAATTCACCATTGAAAACTCTATGAACATTGTTATAAATCTGACACAACTCAATGGCACCTAACAACTGTTAGGCAGGATCTATTACAAAATGGCACCTTCTTATAAGGTGGTGCCTTTTTCTACCCATTATGCCCCAGTCTTCAAAAATCCCACCAAAAAATGCCACCAAAACCTAATTCAAAATATACTTGGGGTCCCTGCAACTGGCGACTACTTCCTTTTCCTTCTTCCACTCTATCAGAACCCTCCATGCACCCTCTTCCTACTTATCCCAGAGTGACACATCAATCACCCTTTTCCCCCTCCTAGAGCCTCTAAAGGGCTGGGATTTAGCTCAGTTGGTAGAGCGCTGTGCTGCAGTCTCTGAGGTCCTGAGTTCAATTCCCAGCACCGCAAAAAAGGGAGAAGGACCTGGCAATCCACTCCCAAGGCAATCCCGAAATAGTCTGCCATTGAAAACCTGAGAGGGTCGCTATGAGTCAGATACTGACTCGATGGCACCTAACAACAACAACAACAACAGAGCCTATAAAAACCTTGCCACTGCCACTTCCTCTCCAGGCTCCTGCTCTTTCCTTTGTTAGAGATAGCCTTAGCAGCTTCTCTGAAATAAAGGTCTGATAGAGTTTACGGGTTTTTGAACTCTTACCTGACAACAACAACAATAATATTCTGCTTTAGTCAGACTACCCTATGTATATCTCTCTATATGCAACACTCATTTCTGTCTCAGAATCTGAGCACATGTTCAACCTTCTGCTTCAAATGTTTTCCCCTGAGACCTGCATATTGTGACTGCCCCTTTACCTTTTAGCTCTTTACTTAAATGTAGTCTCAGAAAAGACTTCTGCAGCCATTCTGGTGATGCCTAAAGAAATTCCTTACAGCTTACTTCCAATTTCATTTTCTGTATAGCTCTTATTGGAATCGGAAATCATTTATTAACTGTATTGTATATCAGTTTCCACTAGAAAGTGAATTGCATGGGGGTAGGGATTTTGCTATGTTCATTTCTGTATCCACCACCTAGAGCAATGCCTGCTACATATAAGTGTCAATAGATATTAATAATTAACTAATTTGCCACTAGATTTGAGTCTCATCTTTTCTTAAGTTATTAAAGTAGGCTTCTCCCAACCTGCTACTTGTAGTTTTGAATGAATGAATGAATGAATGAACATTCTAAAAAGTTCAGAGGATATAAGCTCATCTCAATTTGTAGAAGATCCTATATTGCCTGGGTTCTTTACTTTTCTAGTCACATTTTTCATTAATCCAAACATTAATGTATCATTACCTACCTGGTTAAATTTATCTAAGTATACTGTAGTGTTTCCAATTTTATGTTTTGCTTCAATTACTCCTATTCCCTGGAATGCTCTGTCCTATTACCACTCTTTCCTGGATAATTATTATACATCCTTCAAACATCACTTAGAAAAAAAAATAGGGAGAGAAAAAAGAAAAAAGACAAGTGAGGCTTTACCACTTCCAGGAAGGCATTTCCAATCTCACAGTCTGGATTTTTTTTTTTTATTTGGTTTCTCCTGTAGGTTTTCTGCTTCCTTGTGCCTTTATATTTACCATGTCATTTTGTAATTATCTTTGCCCACTTCACCCACATCCATTTCCTCTGCTGCTGTGTGGGATCCTTGCTGGCATGAGCTAGGCGTTTTCATTTCGGGATGATGCATGGGGCCTAGAAATATATCAGTGTGAATTATTGCATGTGATTATAATTAGGGACAAATTCATTACTGAGCAAATTCTGTTCTCAATATAATTACTATTAGTTTAGTGCACTGGAATCTAAAAGAGCAATGTCAATATAATGATCAATGGAAAAGCTTATAGATTTCAAATGATGGAAAATTTGAACTGAGAGCTATAAGCTAAGTGTTAATTTTGTGTTGTGTTATTTGTAGCAATTTCTTTCTTTTCTGTATATGTCAACATTTAGTTTTTCATTCAAAATATCTGAGAAGAAAATTAATTTTTAAAATTTTTTCATTTTTGTTTTTTGTAGTACTGAGGGTTGAACCCAGGGCCTCACGCTTGCATGCTTTGCAACTGCTGGACCACTGAGCTGACACCTCCAGCCACTTTTACTTTTTTGAGACAGGGTCTCAGTAAATTATACAGACTTCCTCTGGTCTTGAATTTGCGATCCTCCTGCCTCCACCTCCCGAGCTGCTGGGGTTACAGGCATGTGCCACTGTGCCCAGCCCAGAAAATTAAAATTTTAACTGTAAACATCATGGGAAGATAGTTATAAATAAGCAAATCTCACTCCCCCCAAATAATTATGCATACAGTGAAAGGTTTTTTGTTGTTACAAAATTAATAGTAAAATATCAGGGTGGAAGATATGATATGTACCTATAATCCCAATGATTCATGAGGCTGAAGCAGAAGAATTGTTTTAGACCAGAAGAAGCCTGAAGAACTTGGCAAAACCCTGTCTCAAAACTTAAAAAGGGATGCACTTGTCTAGTGTGCACTTGTCTAGTGTGGTAGTGCACTTGTCTAGAGAGGCTCTGGGTTCAACTCTTCTGTTGTTGTTGTTGTTGTTGTTGTTGTTGTTGCTATTGTTGTTGTTAGGTGCCGTCAAGTCAGTATCCGACTCATAGTGACCCTGCGTAAAGCAGGCGACACACTATTGTCAGTGCTTCTCTGCTGTTCATAGGGTTTTCAATGGCGGATTGATTTTTGGGAGTGGGTTGGCGTGTCCTTCTCCTAAGCCTACAGCACCTGGTGTTCCCAAGTGGTCTCCCATCCAAGTACTAACCAGGCCTGACCCTGCTTAGCTTCCAAGATCTGACAGGGTTGGATACCAGAGGGCTATGGCTGCAGGCAGCTCTTCAGTAGTGCAATGGAAAAAATAGTAAAACGTCTTGTTAGAGACTATATTGTTCTTTCTGAGAGGTAGGGACATGTTAGTAGTGATTGTATTTTTAGTATAAAACAGTATCTATTGGGTCTTTAGGTTGAAATAATTTCTTTTGGTTGTATCCATCTGTTCCCACTATCAGTGAGGTTCTGGAGGAAGGGACAAGGACACCCTGTTGTTTGTTGCTAGGTGCCATAGAGTCATGTCCGATTCATAGAGACCCTTATAGGGTTTTCAATGGCTGTTTGTTTTGGGATTGCCTTTCAGCCTTGGGGGACTCATTGTCTGGCACTATATTTGACAATGATTTCCTTCTATTCATAGGGTTTTCAATGACTAATTATTTTTGGAGTGGGCTGCCGGATCCTTCTCTCTAGTCTGTCTTAGTCTGGAAGCTCAGTTGAAACCTGTCCACTATGGATGGCCCTCTCATATCTGAACTGCTGGTGGCATATCTTTCAGAATCACAGGAACACAGAAGATGCCACAGCACAACAAGCTGACAGACATGTGGGAGTGGTATATAATATGTGCTCAAAAATAGTTATTGGTTGGATAAATAATATGTTGTATTGTCTTGGCCAAGATTCTTCTCCTTTCTGGGTTCTAATTTCTTCATTTTTAAGTGAGAGATTGAATTAGATGGTATTTAAAACAGTCATAGAATTAAGACCATGGGTTTTGAAAGTAGTCAAATATGAACTCCAAAGCTCTAGGTCTACACACTAGACTCTTCTAATCCTTAGTTTCCTAATCTGTAAAATAAGGATAGAATGTGGTAAGATATAAATGTGAACATATACACCAAGGGATTATGCTTCACACATAAAAATTATTTTTAAATTGTAGGTAATGAAAAATGTCTATCTCTACCTTTCTAATGTTAGGACTCTCATATCACTCTATTATAAATAAGAAAGCCCAAGGGCAAAAGAGTGTCATTATTTATCAACATGGTAGGTACTTCATGCACATTTACTATGGTACTGGCAAAGCAATAATTAAGACACTTAAGGAGACAACAGAGGCAATACAAAGGTATCAATTAGTTTACACATATTTGACATCCTGAAGGAGATCATCAGTCCCACGTTCACAGGCTGATAAATCTTACCTTTAACCTGCTTTAGTGATGAAAGCCCCCACACATCTGTCAGTTTGGCGCATTGTGGGGGCTTGTGTTTTGCAATGAGGCTGAGAGCTCTGCCACTGGTATCTCAGATATGAGCAAGGTTACCCATGGTGGACAGGTTTTCAGCTGAGCTTCCAGACTAAGACAGACTAGGGAGTAGGACCTGGCAAACCACTCCCGAGACAACTAGCCATTGAAAACCCTATGAATAGCAAAGAAACACTGTCAGATATAGTGCTGGAAAATGAGCCCCCCAGATTGGAAGGCACTCAAAAGACTACTGGGGAAGAGTTGCCCCCACAAAGTAGGATCTACCGTGATGACGGAAATGGAATAAAGCCCCAGGGACCTCCATTTGCTGATGTGGTATGACTCAAAATGAGGAGAAACAACTGTAAAGATCCATTAATAATTGGAACATGGAATGTACGTAGTATGAATCTAGGAAAATTAGAAATCGTTAAAAGAGAAATGGAGCACATAAACATTGACATTCTAGGCATTAGTGAGCTAAAATGGACTGGCATAGGCCATTTTGAGTCAGACAATCATATGGTCTACTATGCTGGGAATGATAAACTAAAGAGAAATGGGGTTGCATTCATCATCAAAAAAGACATTTCAAGATGTGTCATGAAATACA
>VMDO01037975.1:0-13894 GCA_007922755.1 Pedetes capensis
GGTATCTGACTCATAGCGACCCTGTGTACAGCAGGCGAAACACTATTGTCAGTGCTTCTCTGCTATTCATAGGATTTTTAATGGTGGATTGATTTTTGGAAGTGGACTGCTGGGTCCTTCTCCCAAGCCTACAGCACCTGGTGTTCCCAGGTGGTCTCCCATCCATGTACTAACCAGGCCCGACCCTGCTTAGCTTCTGAGATATGACGGGACCAGATGCCACAGGGCTGTGACCCTTAGTGTAGGGAAAAGGACGCGGTTCATTCTTCCAGTAGGAAATGCTTTTTCATCACACCTTTGTCCCAGCCTTCAGCTGGCAGGACTGTCCTGTCGTTGCCGAGTTAGCCGTAACATGTATATAAATACTGCGCTCCTGCGCCAAGCTGGTTCTGTGGGAAGAGATGAAATAATTTAGATCACATAAGAGAGAATTATTTGCCTCTCATAGAGGACCGGAACCATCGAAAAGACTTAACAAAATAAGACAAGGCAAACATCTTATATTTGGAAGCATATCTGCTTATTGCTATGGAGGGCTTGAGGCTACCAGCTAACATGGGACCCAGAAGGAGAGACAGAGAAAGGGACCTCTTGCTGAGTTAAGCAGCAAAACAGACCAATAGAGAAAATCTAACACTTACATAGAATAGGAAGAAAATGGAGCAGTTAGGAGGAAATTGGAACAGTTACATAGGCTGGGGAGAAATTGGAACAGTTACATAGAATATGAAGAAAATGGAGCAGTGCCCACACACTAGGGAAAAAATGGAGCAGTGTCACAGAATAGGAAGAAAATAGAGCAGGTACATGGCTCTGAAGTCATAGTTAAATATGCAGAGGCAGGAAATATAAAGCAGAGACCATGGAAAATAAAACACAAAATAGAGAAAATCTGAGTGGAGCATAGCATAAAACCAACAAATGCTAACGAAAGGCATTAACATAGGAAACATACTGACTCTTCAAAAATGTTCTGACGGAGGACTATTTCAGAGGAGAAAGAGGACTAAAGGGGAGAGGGGCCAATAAGCAAGAAAATGGGTGAAAGAAACTCTCATACAAATACCTAGAATCAAGACATGGACATATATATACATACATACATATATATATATATATATATATATATATATATATACACACACACACACACACACACACACACACACACATATATATATATATATATATATATATATATATATATATATATATATATATATATACACACATATATATACACACATATATATGTGTATATATATACATATATATGTATATATATATACATATATATGTATATATATACACACACACACACACACACACATATATATATATATATATATATATATATATCTCCATACCCCTGCAGCCATAGCCCTGTGACATCTGATCCCATCAGATATCTTGGAAGCTAAGCAGGGTTGAGCCTGGTTAGTACTTAGATGGGAGACCGCCTGGGAGCACCAGGTGCTGTAGGCTTGGGAAACGGACCAAGCAACCCATTCCCAATAATCAATCAGCCATTGAAAACTCTATGAACAGCAGAGAAGCACTGACAATGGTGCTTTTCTTGTTGTACACAGGGTCACTATGAGTTAGATACTGACTTGATGGCACCTAACAACAACAACATATACACAGACATATATATGTGGGATATACACACATCTATATATATATATATATACACACACACACATATCTATATATCTATATATCTATATCTATATCTATCTATCTATCTATCCACATATATATATATATATATATATATATATATATATATATATATATATGTATCCTGAAACAATCAGCCATTGAAAACCCTATGTGGGTCGCTATGAATCGGATACTGACTCGACGGCATCTAACAACAACAACAATATGTATGTGTATATATATGTGTGTGTGTGTATATATATATATATATATACACACACACACACACACACACACACACACACACACACACAGAAAAGACATAAAACAGAAGGGGGAACAGTTGTGGGGAGGGAGGGGAACAGGGGAACATAATATAGTAATGTGTGTGAGAGAACATGAGTTGGTTAAATAAATAAATATCTGAGAATCCTAGTCCATGGTAGAGTTCCAACAGCACAGCATTTGGAGGATAAAGTAATAGCTCTCACTTTGTTCCACTTAAAATTTCCGTGCCTGTGTCTAGGGTGACCCATCTGCCATGGTGGTTTCATACGTACATTAACATGCTTTGAATTCATGTGACAGTATTTTGGTTGAGTAACTAGAATGTGACACCATACTTTACGAAAATTAACTGGAAATAACAGGAGGAAGTGCATTTCCCAATATGGTGTCTTAGGGGTTAAGTGAAAGAAGTCAGTCAGGCGCAGAAAGGCAAATAATACCTGCTCTCATTTTCATGGTGAAATTAAAAAGTTAGTCGCAATTTGGAAAGTAGGATGGTAGTTAGAAGGGGCTCAGGAGCTTCTAGGGGAGGGGAGGATGGATGGAAGATGGTTATCAGGGTGCAGCTGGCTGAGAGGAATAATTCGTAACGGTCCATAGCGTGCCAGAGGAACTGTGGTTAACTACAATGAATTGAGTGTTTCAAAAGAGCTAGTAGAGTGGATTTTGAATGTTCTCAAACACCAAGAAATGAGGAACACTTGAAGAAATAGTTATGCCAATGACTGATTAAATCATTACACATTGTATTTATATATTGAAATGTCACCCTGTGCCCCAGAGATACGTTCAGTCATTTTGTATTAATTATTATTTTAAAACATCCTCCCTAGAATCTGTTTGGGTATTTAATCTAGTCATATACTAGTTAATGAGAAATTGTTCATTTCTATGAATGCCAAACATGTATCTCAATATTATACTAGTATACCTATCAAGACTTACATATTTACATAATACACGAATTATATAATCATACACACATATATCTACAGCTATACCATCCTGGCATCAAATCCCATTAGATCTCAGAAGCTAAGCAGGGTCAGACCTGGTTAGTACTTGGATGGGAGACCAGCTGGGTAAAATATATATATACACACATATATATATATACATACATACATACATACATATATATACACACACATACATACACATACATACATATACATATATACGTATATATGTATATATACACATATATACATATGTATATATGATGTGATTGTTATTAGGTGTCATTGCAATATGTCCATCTGTATGGATATCTTGGGAGAAGGACCTGGCAGCCCAGTCCCAAAAATCAATCAGCCATTGAAAACCCTATCAGTAGCAGAGAAACACTGACATAGTGCCGGACATGGCAAAGTGTGGGGTAGTGTTACCTCTGTTGTACATAGGGTCACTATGAGTCCGATCTGACTTGAAGGCACCTAACAACAACAATGTATTCTCTCTCTCTCTCTCTCTCTCTCTCTCTCTCTCTCTCTCTCTATATATATATATATATATATATATATATATATACATGAAAACTCACGTTTAAAATCGAGAAACACTTTCCTGAGGACAATAATTACCATCCTATGTGAAATGCCATAAAAATACACCACACCGTTCACCATCCATAAAAATTTCAAGTGTATCATTTCTGTTGAATTAATTAAAATTCCACCAATCCAACTCTGGTGCTAGATCACAGGCTGTGTGTTTATCTTTTCCAACTTTACTTGAAAGGTAGCTGATGGAAGACACAACTAAGGAGGGATGCAAGTTGCAGTATTATATTTAGAGGTAAACTGCACTCCCCCAGCCAGGGAAAACAAAGGCTGCTTAATTTAGAAAGACTGGGACCTCTCAGCACAGGGAATGAATTCAATGTCTTTTTTCCTACAGATACAGCAAGCTGTGGTGCATAAAGCAAGGGGTCCCTTGTGATCCTGGCCTTGGCACCCTCCTAGAATAGGTCAGCAGGGAACGAAAGTGTTTTTCCTTCTTCCTTTTCCTTCAAGCTTATATGCCTCCAAAGACGACTTGACAGGAGAAAAATGTTCTGTTCAAATTATAGAAAAGGTATCAGTCCATACTGCATAAATATTTTTAATTGTTGAAGTTTATTAGGAGTGAGGAAGGAAGACCAATGCCCAAAGAACAGTGACATACTGTTTTGTTGTTGCTGCTAAAACCTTCTGTTTTTATTTTATTGTTGCAAGACAGTTTGACCGGGTATCTTCTCTATTAACAATTTTTACCATTGAATATTGATATACTATTTGTACGTATGTATGGAGTATAAGAAGATAATTTCACACATTTATACGATATGTAATGACAGAGTAATTAGCATTTCCTTCTCAAATATTTATCACACCTGTGTACTGGGAACTTTCAGACTCTTTGTGTTACTTCAAAATTATAATTAATTCTTGTAGACTATGCAACCTAAATGTGCTACCAACAGTGATTTCTCCTAAGAGTAAGGACACTAACACACTTCTACTCAGTTTTTATCCACTTTTAATTGGAGAATGTAAAAATGTAATGAAGTGTGATTAAATTGCCCACGTTCAATTTAAAATGTAGTTTATTGGCATAGTAATGATAAAATTAGGAAATAAGTTAGGGTCTGGGGAGGTACCTTTGAGGTCGAGTGTTTACCTAGCATGCTTAAGGCCCTGAGTTCAATTCCTCAGTGCCACAAAAGAAAGAAAGATAGAAAGAAAGAAAGAAAGAGGAAAAAGAAAAGAAAAAGAGAAAGAAAGAAAGAAATAACTTAGAATTGCAAATTGTTATGTCTTCAGACTAAGCCTTCATTTATATTTTGCTGTTTTATATACAGGGCAACTGAGTCACAGAAACTTCCAGTGATTTAAAACACTATCCATGAAAGGAAGATTTAATGCCTGAAATTTCAGGTTCTTATATAAACTTGGGCTGGGATTTAGCTCAGTTGGTAGAGCGCTGCGCTGCAGTCTCTGAGATCCCGAGTTCAATTCCCAGCACCACAAAAATGGGAGAAGGACCTGGTAATCCACTCCCAAGGCAATCCCGAAACAGTCAGCCATTGAAAACCCTATGAGGGTCACTGTGAGTCGGATACCTACTCAATGGCACCTAACAACAACAACAACAACAATATAAACTTATTTCTCAATTCTTGAGAAATTAAAATATTCGAAGAAACATCAAATGGACAAATAACAAGAATACTTTATTTCACTTTCAAAATCTCTCTCTCTTTTTTCCCATTATACAGCAGAGATTAAAACAGGTGAAACCATTTTGAGGAAAACAACTTAGACACAAAGCAGAAACGACTTTTCCAACTTGCTAGTAGGAGTCCCATTTTCTTGTTTGCATTTCTAAGAAAGCGATTTGGCCGGTTTAGATCATTCCTTCTGCCCCTTTTTGATACTTCATTTTCATCTCTAAGCAAGAATCCAGCATTTTCACACTTTCTGAAATGTTAATTAATTTCATTTGTTTAACAATGCCTCAGACACAAGAAGGGATAAAACTCCCCTCCCCTCAGCCTTCCTTTTTTCTTGGTACAGAGATTTGTCTAAGAAGGAAACTTCATATACTTCCTGCCTGCAAAAACAGTGGCTTCCATTTCTCTGTCTTTCTATTTCTGGTCCAAGGAGGAAAGACATATGTCATATCATGAGGTTAAAAAGCAAGCAAAATTTCCTAGAGGCAAAAAAAAAAAAAAGAAAAGAAAGCCAGGATTTCTTTGGGCTTGTGAACTTTTTTTATTGGAAATTTTTAATGTACACCTTAATGTGATTCATTCTGGCATGCTTTTCATTGTGACATTTCCATATATGCGTTTTGTTGTACGTTGTTCATATAGGTTCCCCCTTACCCTCTTGTATGCTTCCTCCCCATCCCATCCCCCATCAAATACTTCTCTTCCATTTACTTGTCTTTTAAGGGTAATATTTTTTCTATATATCCTTGGGTCCCATCCCCCATCAAAGACTTCTCTTCCATTTACTTGTCTTTTAAGGGTAATATTTTTTCTATATATCCTTGGGTTCCAGTTCTGTTTAAGGTAGAAACTTTTCCTGTAGTGAACTTTCTTTTTACCTTGTCAGAACTATTGCATGCATTTTCTAGACCATCTATAATAACACCATTCTTAGCTTTTTTTTTCTTTTATTATGATCCGACCTTTGTATAGGATTTTTCCCTTCTTATAATTTTGATTCAGCTCCCACATATGAGTGAGAACATGTGATATTTCTCTTTCTGGTGCACGTGAACTTGCACATTGATGCCTCCTTCCAGGCACAGAGAGAGGAGGTAGTTTTGGAAGTTCAATTTGGAGCCTTGGGTCTCTGAGAGTTTTGGCAAATTGAGAGATTTGTGTAGGATGTGTCGTTCTCCAGTCAGAAGTTTGCTCAGGGAAATCTGTGTTTTTATGAAGATTAATCTGCATGGAGGAGCTGGGCCTGCGGAAGCAAAGGTCAGGATAAGGAGGTGCACACCAAAACAATCTACCTCATGTGTGAACAAAGCCCGGGCCTGGCTCTGTCACGTTTGGGCACTGGATTCTTGCAATGCAAACCATTGCAACCTAGAATTTCTCAGTGTCCCGGCTGTTATTGAGATACTCCATATTGATCTGGGGACCACTATGTCCCAGACAGTTCACAGGTCCATTTCATTTTTACCATTCCACGTGTAGGAACTTGACAGTGCTCCTGTGGTTAGATCAGGGTGTCTGACACTCAGTTCTTTGAAAGAGTGATTTAATCCCCAATGCTTTCGTGTAAATGTGCTCAGAAGGAACTCTGTTTTATCTCTGTGAGAGTTATTGTAGAATTTTAAGTTGGTCATTTTTGCTTTTATATCTTGGGGCTTTGATTCCACAGGAGGAAAATAAGCAGTTGGTTTCATTTGATGGAAAGTTGTAGGGTTCTTAGCTAACAGATTCCACTCACCACGACGATTGTGCGGAGAAATTTTGCAAAATACTTATCTGTTTATTTTTTGTCTTTTTTCCTTCCTTCCTTCCTCCCTCCCTTCCTTCCTTCCTTCCTTCCTTCCTCCCTTCTTTCCTTCCTTCCTTTCTTCCCTCCTCTCTCCTTAATTTCTTTCCCTTCCTTCCTTCCTCCCTCCATTCCTTCCTTCCTCCCTTCCTTCCTCCTTCCTTCCTTCCTTCCTCCCTTCTTTCCTTCCTTTCTTCCCTCCTCTTTCCTTAATTTCTTTTCCTTCCTTCCTTCCTTCCTTCCTTTGCTTTAGGATGCTTTTGCAATACTGTCTTCATTTTTGTTTTAATATTAGCTTTATTTTAAGATAGTTTCAAGCACACAGAAAAGCTGCAGAGATAGTACAGAGAGTTTCCAATTACCACCTCCTTTAGGTGCCACCAAGTCGGTATCCGACTCATAGCGACCCTCTGTACATCAGGGGAAACACTATTGTCAGTGCTTCTCTGCCATTCATAGGGTTTTCAATGGCAGATTGATTTTTGGGAGGGGGTTGCCGGGTCCTTCTCCCAAGCCTACAGCTTCTGGTGTTCCCAGGCGGTCTCCCATCCAGGTACTAACCAGGCCCGACCCTGCTTAGCTTCCGAGATCTGATGGGATCGGATGCCACAGGGCTACAGCTGCAGGCTACCACCTCCTAGCTTCCCTTTTCAGAGTTCATCTGTCACAACTAAGGAACCAGCATTGTTTCTCCATTTTTTCCTTTATTCAACATTTCTATCAGTATTGGCAGATGGATGTTTTGGGTCTACTTTGGGCTTTCATTTTCTACTATATTGTTGTGTGGTTAGATGCTGTTTGGTAAGGTCCGACTCACAGCAACCCTATGTACAGCAGAATGAAGCATTTCCTGACACTGTGCCATGCCCAGCGCTATGTCAATGCTTCTCTGCTGTTCATAGGGATTTTGATGGCTGATTGTTTTGGAAGTGGCCTGCCAGGTCCTTCTCCCATTTTTGGGGTGCTTGGATTGAACCCAGGGCCACAGAGGGCACAGAGCAATCACTCTATTACCTGTGCTAAATCCCAGCCCAATGCTACGTTTTAGTCATTTATTCATTACAGTCACTTATTTTATTATTATCTATCCTGCTTTGCATTCTTTCTTGCTGTGATTTGGACCCCTAGAAATCCCTTGGTTTAGGTAGCTGGCACATTTTAAAAAGTGATCTTAAAAAAATCACAGAGGGAAAAACTCTCAATGCTGCTCGTCTAGGGATGGTTTTCTTAGCTTACAAAACCTCTACATTTTATCAGCAGCCACAGAGGAACTGGCAAACTTAACAGTGTTTTAGAGTGTGCTTCCTTGAGTTCATTTACGTCTTCCAAAACAGCAAGCAAAACATCCATCCATAGCTTGGCAATGTACTGCCGCTCATTTGGCCCTACATTCCTCCTAATAATTTTGGATAAATAGGTATAAGGTTGAGGGAACATTACAGACCAGATTTCCTATTGATCTTTGCACCACGATCAATATTTCAAAAGGTGATCTCATCTTCTAAAGGTTAGGATGTGACTTAGTATAAAATTTTAATATGCATGCAGGCGGTTATGGCTTAAGTATGTCTCAAGAAGCAATCTTTTTGGACTTCTGTTAGCTGGATCCATTTGATGAATAAGTCATAAGCAAGCCCTCACTTTTGCAAGGAGCTTTTGAAAGGTAGCAAGCTTTTGTTAGGGAGAATGAATGAGGAGGGGTATAGGACATATAGAAATTTTTGGAAAAAAACAAAAAACAAATGGTGATCACCATTTTATAGGCAATTGGTTAAACAGGAAAAAATTGTAGGGTTTGTTGCAAGCATTTTCTCAATATCTTAGACATAGGTAATAGTTATCTCGCAGTATCTTTATATCTACAGCTCTGTCACATCTATGTCTATGTGATATCTGATTTTTTAGTATCCATCATGCTTATACCATATATAACTATATCACACTGTATGATATAGTATGCATGGGTATCTGAATCATATCCATTGTTGTTGTTGTTAGGTTCCATCGAGTTGGTGTCCGACTCATAGCTACCCTATGTACAACAGGTGAAACACTATTGTCAGTGCTTCTCTGCCTTTCTTAGGGTTTTCAATGGCCAACTGATTTTTGGGAGTGGGTTGCCAGGCCTGTCTCCCAAGACTACAGCACCTGTTGTTCCCAGGCGGTCTCCCATCCAAGGACTAACCAGGCCCAACCCTGCTTAGCTTCCAAGATCTGACGGGGTCAGAAGCCACAGTGGTACGGCTGTAGGCCCCATTTAGCTTAGGCAACTATAAGTGCATAGGCTCATTTTTTTCTGTTTAACTTCATCTGTTTTCTTCATTCTTACTATGATGTCACGTAATTCATCTAAACATCTGTCAATAGACTGCTCTAAAATGTGAGACATTTTTAAACATAGCTAAAATATAGTTACCATGCCTAAAATTACCAATCATAATCCCTCACTAACATCACCCTTCAAATTGTACTGTCATAATTAATCATTTGATCAGGTCCTTGGAAGATGCCCATTACTGTCAAGATACAAAGAGAAAGGAGATTGGAAATTAGCTTTTGTTCTGCCACTAAAGATCCACACCATATACACAAGGGCCTGCAGCTGTAGCCCTGTGGCAGCCGATCCTGTCAGATCTCAGAAGCTAAGCAGGGTCGGGCCTAGTTAGTACCTGGATAGGAGACCGCCTGGGAACACCAGGTGCTATAGGCTTGGGAAAAGGACCTGGCAACCCCCCTCCCAAAAATCAATCTGCCATTGAAAACCCTATGAACAGCAGAGAAGCACTGACAATAGTGTTTCCCCTGTTGTACAGAGGGTCGCTATGAGTCAGATACCGACTTGACGGCACCTAACAACAACAACATATACACAAATATGCACATCTTTCAAATCTTAACTATCATAAATAATCATTTGATCGGGTCACAGAATATGCCCATTACTGACAAGATACAAAGAGAAAGGAGACTGGAAATTAGCTTTTGTTCTGCCACTACAAATCCACACCATACACAAAAATATGCTCACATGTGCCACATGTATACAAAAAAAATCACCTGTGATTCTTTTTCCCCCTCTGCCAACTGATGTATAAGGAAATCATGTCAATTCTGTTTAAGTCCACACTGCGCATGATATTTTCAAAGGTAAAGATGAAAGAAGAACAAACGATACCACTACAAATAGCCATTGCTTTATGCTATTGTAGGTGCACTCCATTTTAAGTTTGTATGCATGCACACACCTATATACGGAAACATACTTGTGCAAGATGAATCCCATCTCCTAAATACGGAAAAAGGATAGCAAATTATTCATTAAAGATTAATTATTGCAAAAGGATGCATTAGGGAATTTTACAAACTATCATGTTCTGCATCGCATTAGAAAGGTGACTTTTGTTCATACAATTTGCAGAAATACATCTCACTTTAAAATGACATTTGTTCACCTTGCCCTAAAGATACTGAAACAGAAGAATCCTTTGTTGTAGGGAGCTGTCTTGCACATTGTAGGATGTTAAGCAGCCTCTAAATGGCAGCTGTCCCTTTGTCCCTAATTTGAACAACTAAAGATATCTCTTTGAGGGCCAAAGGCATCCTCGTGAGGAACCTGTGTTATACAATGAAGTATGCCTCAGACCAGGTTTACATTGTGATCCTGTACACCTTGGCATATATGAATGTCGGCCAGGAGACATTGGGCAAACCAGGTAATGAGAGGTGGCAACCACATTATTCTGAAAGTTATTTTAAGAAATGGTAATCGACTATGAATCCCACTTGTTGTCACAGGAACTGGGTTAAAGTTTGCATCAATATAATATTGATGCATTATCCGAAAGGAAGATTGAATTGATTTATGTAAGAGATAGCTTAAGGGGAAGTAACAGGATAGAAGGAAAGGAAGGAAGGAAGGAAGAGAAAGAAGGGAGGGAGGGAGGGAAAGAAAGAAAGAAAGGAAAAAGGAAGAAGAAAGGGAGAGAAGGAAAGAAGGAAGAAAGGAAAGAGAGAAAAAGAAAGAAAGAAAGAAAAAGAAAGAAAGAAAGAGCTAAATCCTTAGGTATCTTACAGGACAAAGTGCAGCTACCTTATCAAAAGTTGGTCAAATTTAAGTTGTAAATGAAAGCACAGAAGATGAGAATGACAGCATTTGAACATTTGATGTGAAGAATGTGATTTACGGTTGTACAGATGTGAACAAATTGGTAAAAGCTGTCACTTATTTAGAAGTTATTAACGCCCATGGAAACAGCAGAGATGCGCTACATAGAAAATTAAATTCGAAACTCGTTGAAAATGGTGTGATATTTTCTGTCCTGTTACATTGATTGATTCAAATTAGATTCTCCAACAAAATAAGGACTTTTAATATTCTGCGAGCGAATACACGATGAATCTATATGGAAAATTTGTTTTTAAGCCATGTATGATTAACCTAAGAGACACAGAACTAATAACACCAATCACAAAGAATGTGGTGTAACATTTTACATAACCCACGTTGCAATAAGTTACTTTATATCAACATTTTCAATTTCTTTTTTTCCTGTACCGGGGGTTGAACCCAGCGCCTTGCACTTGCATTCTCTGCAAGTGCTGGACCACTGAGCTGCACCCCCAGCCCATTTTTTTTACATTTTGAGACAGGGTCTCGCTAAGTTACGCAGACCGCCTCTGGTCTCGAACTCAAGATCCTCCTGCCTCCGCCTCCCAAGCCGCTGGGATTACAGGCGCTGGGATTACAGGCGTGCGCCACCGCGCCTGGCTCAATGTTTCCAATTTCTGTAATAAATGGACACCTTTAACTTCATTTTCTAATACAAGGATATTTGTAAGGCCCAGTTATTTTTATTCTAATAAATGATGATAGACTATGAATAATATTTTCTCGGTAGTGCCTGCTTCAACTCCATGTATGTTTTCAGTAAGGATACGCAGAGAATAATGAAGAAGACTTTAATTCTGTAAAATTCTGTTGTGGTGGTATAGATTGTTCTTTTTAATTCCAGCACTGGGGGATTGAATCCAGGGCTTTGTACATGCTAGGTAAGTGCACCAGCACTGAGCCACACCTGCAGCCCATTATTTATTTACTTATTTATTCATTTATTTATTTATTTTGCAGTACTGAGGGAGTTGAAATAGGGCCTCGTGCATGCTAGGTAATTGTTCTACTACTGAGCGGCATGCCAGCCACTTTTAACATTTATTATTTATTTATTTATTTATGATGTTACTTTTGGCTCTACTTGCAGGTTTGGGCTGGGATTTAGCTCAGTTGGTAGAGCGCTGTGCTGCAGTCTCTGAGGTCCCGAGTTTGATTCCCAGCACTACAAAAATGGGAGAAGGATGTGGCAACCCACTCCCAAGGCAATCCCAAAACAATCTGCCATTGAAAACCCTATGAGGGTCGCTATGAGTCAGACAGGACTCCACGGCACCTAACAACAACAACTTGCAGGTTTATCCCAGGGACTCACACATGCTTTGTAAATGCTTTACCACTGATAGACACCCTGCCCATTTCTTAACATTTTATTTTAAGACAGGGTCTCACTAAGTTGCACAGCCTGCCTCTTGCCTCAGCATCCAAGTTGCTGGGATTAGAGATGAATTCCACAACACTCAGATGTTGTTCTTTTTCTATACACATTTCTTAGTATTTGTTTGATACAACGAATATACACTGTGCTTGCTGTTGTTAGGTGCCCTTGAGTAAGTATCCGACTCATAGCGACCTTGCCTACAATAGGGGAAACACTATTGTCAGTGCTTCTCTGCTGTTCATAGGGTTTTCAATGGCAGATTGATTTTTGGGAGTGGGTTGCCAGGTCCTTCTCCCAAGCCTATAGCACCTGGTGTTCCCAGGTGGTCTCCCATCCAAGTACTAACCAGGCCCGACACTGCTTAGCTTTTGAGATCTGATGGGATCGGATGCCACGGGGCTACGGGTACAGGCATATATGCGCTATCTTATATTAAAATGCTCATAAATGTAAATGTTTTTGTTTTTCTTGAGTGTATTTTATTTTTATTTTTATTTTTACTTATTTATTTTTTTGCATTACTAGAGGTAAAACCCAGGGCCTCCCACTTGCATGCTTTGCAAGTGCTGGACCACTGAGCTGCACCCTGAGCCCATTTGTTTACTTTTTGAGACAGGGTCTCACTAAGTTACACAGACTGACTCTGGTCTCGAACTTGCAATCCTCCTGCCTCTGCCTCCCGAGTTGCTGGGATTATAGACATTTGCCTACATACCCAGGTTCTTGACTATTTTAAAAACTAGTTATATGTTTGAAATATTGATGTATCTAAAATGGACTAGGGCTCAGCTCAGTTGGTAGAGCGCCGCTCTGCACTTTCTGAGGACCTGCGTTCCATCCCCAACACTGCAAAAAATGAGAGAAGGATATGGCCGTCCACTTCTGAAACAATCATCCATTGCAGTCACTATGAGTCGGACATAAATCGATAGCACCTAACAATGACAACTTAGCTGTAATACTTATACGACTAATAAAATGGTTTAAAATAAGTTTTTGCTCTACAAGGCAATCTGTAAAATAGCTACACTCTAAGAAAATATGAGACAAAAACAAAACTCCGTTTACTGTAGAGTTATTGCACATGGTGTTTACACCTATGGAAATTGCTCCCAAATGCAGTATGGTTTCAGTTTTCCCCATTCTTACAGGAGATGGATTTCTGTGCGTGAATTATGTGGATAACATGTATTTTGGCTTCACTCATCAACATGCTGAAAATGCGTAGAACTGGCAAGGTTATTTTTGTAGGAAAATAAAATGCCTGGTTGATAGTACACATATCCAGCCAGCCATCCAGATCTTCCATTTCCACAACTTCAAAATTCTAAATCTATGTGTCTGTGTGTGTTAGAGTGGGAGAGAGAGAGAGAGAGAGAGAGAGAGAGAGAGAGA
>VMDO01037976.1:0-13895 GCA_007922755.1 Pedetes capensis
CCAAAACAACCTACAGATTCCATGCAATCCCTGTCAAATTCACAACAGTATTTTCTGAGGAAGTAAATAAAAAATTCTAAAACTCACATGGAAATTAAAAAGCCTCTGAACAGCCAAAAATTCATGAGAAAGGTAGAATCACACATCTTTATCTGAAAACATATCACTAGCTTCAGTTATCAAAATAGTATACTACTGGGTATGAAGACAAATATGTAAACCAACCAAACAGAATAGAGAACCCAGAAAGAAACTCACATATATAGTCAAATCATCTTCAATGGAGGTCCTTAGATTAGAAAATAGGGAAAAGATAGTCTTTTCAACAGATAGTGCTGGGAAAACAGAATATGTGATAGAATGAAGTTGAGTCTTTATCTTACGCCATATGCAAAAAAATACCCCAAAATGGATTATGGACTTGAACATAGCCTATTGCTGTGGCATACATGTATAACCCCTGCTACTCTGGAGGCTGAGGCAGGAGGATCTCAAGTTCAAAGCCAGAAGCAGCCTGTGCAAATTAGCAAGACTCTGTCTCAAAATAAATATTTTTAAAAAGGGCTGAGAGTGTAGCTCAGTAGTAGAGCAGTTGCCTAACATATCCTGAATTTAACTCTTTAATACTGAAAAAAATAAAAATAAAATCTTAACATACCACCAGAAACTGCAAAATTTCTAGATGAAAAAAAAGAGGAGCAAATCTTCCTAACATTGGATTTGACCCTATGAATAACAGAGAAACACTGACAATAGTGTTTCATTTGTTGTGCGTAGGGCCGCTATGACTCAACAGCACCTACCAACAACAGCAAGGATATCAAGAACGGGGGCAATGAAAGGAAAAATAGACAAGTGGGCCTACATCAAACTTAAAAACTTCTGCATAGCAACAATTCCATAAAGTAATAAGGTAACCTTCAAAATGAGAGAAAAATTGTAAACTATATTATCTGATAAGAGGTTAATTATCCATTGTATATAGAGAATTCCAACAAGTCAACAACAACAAACAAATAATTCAATATAAAATTTGGCAAAAGAGTGGAATGGACATTACTCCAAAGAAAATATACAAATGCTCAACAAGTACATTAAAAGATGTTCAACAGAACTAAACATCATAGAAATGCAAATCAAAATCACAACTAGATGTCATCTTATACTTGTTGGGGTGGCCACTATTTAAAAAAAAACACTAGATGCTGGTGAGGATGTGATAAACTGGGAGCCTCATGACTATTGGTGGAAATGAAAAATGGTGCAACCACTGTGGAAAAAATATGGCAATTCCTCAAAATAATTAAAAATAAAATTACTATGTGATCCAGTAATCCCACTTTAGGGTATACCTACAAAAGGATTGAATACACATTCTCAGGTATTTGTACACCCAAACTCACTGCAACATTATTCATAATAGTCAAGGTGTAGAAACAATATAAATGTCCATCAGTTGATAAATTTATAAAGAAAATGTTGTAGATACATACAACTGAATATTACTTAGTCTTAAAAAGTAATGAAATCCTGTTATATACTTAAGAAAATTATGCTAAGTGAGATAAGCTCATCACAAATGATAAACCCTGCATGGGTCCATTTATATGAGATATCTAACGTAACTGAACTCATAAAAGTAGAAATACAATATAATTACCAAAAACTGGGACTACAGGTTGGAGGCAGGAGGTAGGAAATGGAGAGATGTTATTAATGGGTATAGAATTTCAATTTTGCAAGATAAAAATGTTCTATAGAGATCCATTGCACAATTGAGTACACATAAGGAACATTGCTATATATGTAAGAAGAGTTAATATTGTAAGCTTCTATTATGTGTTTTTGCATAATAGAAAAAAATCTAATATCTTGAAAAAGATCCTAAATAAGAAGGAAACAGCTATTAAAGATAAAAGATATTAAAGATAAAAGATGAAATTGGACATTAATCAATCAATCTGGAAGCAAAATCTTTGCAAAAACAACTAACAAAATGGATTTATGGCAAGTGTGATCTAGAAAAGGGAGAAAATAAGAAAGTAATAGAAAGGAGAAAGGGAGAGGACTACAAATAAAGATGAATGAGGTTGTTCATTTGGTTAATTTTGAGAATATGCTATATTCAATTATAATAGACCATAGCCTCCCAAGTCTTTTGTGCAATAGGTGAATGATCAGGTATGCCTCAGACTGTATCATTAATAGTGACCCTCATAGGGTTTTCAATGGCTGAGTGTTTCGGGATTGCCTTGGCAGTGGATTGCCAGGCCCTTCTCCCATTTTTGCAGTGCTGGGAATTGAACTTGGGACCTCAGAGACTGCAGTGCAGCGCTCTACCAACTGAGCTAAATCCCAGCCTGCTAAATAACATATAGTAAATCCATATGATATACTGTCATAATGGGAGTCATTTCCATAAACTTCTTTGATGTGATATCTTTGTCAAAAGCTAAATGGAAAAAAAGCACTATACTCTACAAATTGCAGTACAGTATGACTTTAATATATTAACAAATGATAAAACAATTTCATAAAAATCCGCTTAGTGAAATCTATTTTTTAACTTGATTTAAGTTACCAATTCTATTTGACTTAAGTTACAAATTGTTAGGTAAATTAGTTTCCTACATTTTCTTCTTTTCCTACTTTCTTGAATGTATTAATTATGGTAATTTTAAACTCTTTCAACTAACTCTAATATCTGAATTATATATAAATCTGTATCTGTTCTCCATATTTATTTTTGGTCATGTCTTCTTGCCTTTTAGCATGTCTAGTGATTGTTTCTGAAGCTGCATATTACATATGAAAAATTATAATGGCTTCAAATGACATCTTACTCCAGAAAATGTTCATGTTCCTTCTGCTAGACAAGTAGTGGGAGTACAACAATTTAACCCACCTGAGGAATAAGCTGAGTTGAGGTTAAGTAGTTGTTGTTCTTAGGTGTTGTCAAGTCAGGCCTGACTTATAGGAACTCTACATATAACAGAACGAGATACTTCCTGACAATGTTCCATGCACACAATCTTTTATTTTTTTTTATGTTTAAACCCATTGTTGTAACCACTGTGTCAATTAATCTAGTTAAGGGTCTTCCTTTTTTTCATTGACCTGCTACTTTCCCAAATAAGATATCCTTCTCCAGAGACTGGTTCCTTTGACAACATGTCCAAAATATGTAACACACAGTCTAACCATGCTTCCTTCAAAGAAGCACTCTGGTTGAATGTCTTCTGGGACAGATCTGTTGGTTCTTAGGGCAATATATAGTATATTCAATATTTGTCTCCAGTACCATAAATCAAAAGCATCCAGGCCCCTATTCAACATTCAGCTTTCACAAGCATCTGATGCAACTGAAATGCCATGGCATGAGTCAGGTATGCCTTCGTCTTCAATATGACATCTTTACTTTCCAATACTTTAAAGACTTTTGCAACAACTTTCCCCAATGCAATACATCTTTTGATATGTTGACTGCTGCTTCCATGGGTTTTGATTGTAGAACCAAGTAAAACAAAATCTTAGACAACCTCAATCTTTTCTCCGTTCATCATGAAGCTACTTAGTAACACAGTTGCAAGGATTTTTGTTTTCTTGATGTTGAGATGCAATCCATACTAAAAGTAGTATTCTTTGATCTTCATCAATAAATGCTTCAAATCTTCAGTTTCAGCAAGCAACGTTGTGTCATCTGCATAATACAGGCTGTGAATGAATCTTCGTACAATTCTAATGCCACATTCTTCTTCATAAAGTCCATGTTTTCAGATTATTTACTCAGTACAGAGATTGAAGAGGTATGGTGAAAGGATATAGTACTGCCACACACCTTTTCTGAGTCTAAACCAGGTAGTGTTTCCTTGTTCTATTCAAATGACTGCCTCCTGGTCCATGTACAGATTCCTCAGGAGTACAATGAAATGTTCTGGTAGTCTCATTCATCACAAATTTGTTGTGATCTACACAGCCAAATACATTAGCATAATCAATAAAACATAGACAGACACCTTTCTGGTATTCTCTGCATTTGGCCGATATCCATCTAGCATCAGCAATGATGTTCCTGGCTCCACACCCTCTTCTGAATCTTGCTTGATTTACTGGCAGTTCCTTGTTAATATACTGCTATAGTCATTTTTTAATGATCTTTGGCAAAATTTTACTTGCATATGATATTAATGGTATCTTTTAATAATCTACATTTGGTTGGCTCCCCTTTCTTGGGAATAAGCACAAATATGGATCTCTTCCACTCAATTGGCCAGATAGCTGTTTTCTCAACATCTCGGCATAAACAAGTGAGTACCTCCAGTGCTTCATCTGTTTGTTGAAACATCTCACTTGATATTCCATCAGTTCTGGAGCAATGTGTTTCACCAATATCGTCAAGGTGATTTCCACTTCTGTCAGTACCATTGGTTCCAGATCATGTACAATCTCTTGAAATGGTTGTTCATCTGCCAATTCTTTTTGATATAATAGCTCTGTGTTTTCCTTCCATCTTCTTTTGATGCTCCTTGCACTGTTTAATATTTTTTTGGAGAAATCATTCATTATTGCCACTCAAGGCTTGAAGGTTTTCTTCAGTTCTTAAGCTGAGAAAAACAGAGTGTCTTTTTCCTTTTTGATTTTCTATCTCCAGCTCTTTGCACATGTCACTATAATATTTGATTCTGTCCTCTTGAACTGCCCTTTGAAATCTTCTGTTTAATTCTCTAATTTCATCATATCTTTCTTTTACCTTAGCTGCTCAATTTTCAAGGGCAAATTTCAGTCTCTTTTGACATGCGAGTTGGTCTTTCCTTTTTTTCCTGTATTTTAAATAACCTTTTGTTTTCCTCCTGAATGATGTCTTTGATGTCATGCAACAACTTGTCTGGTCTTCTATCATTAGTGTCTAAGACAGAAAATCTGTTCTTGTTTTTAAGATGGGCCCTGGACTCAGATGGAAGATACTCAAGGTCATACCTTGGTTCTCTTACACTTGTTCTAATTTTCTTCAGTGTCAGTTTGAACCTGCACATGACCACTTGGTGGTCTGATCCACAATCAGCACCTGGTCTTGTTCTGACTTCTGATATTTAAATTTTCCATTGTATCTTTCCACAAATATAGTCAGTTTGGTTTTGGTATGTTCCATCTGGTGATGTCCATGTGTATAGTTGCTGTTTATGTTGGTGAAAAAAAATGTCCTTGCCATGAAAAGGTAATAGGTCTGACAAAATTCTATCCTGCAAACTCCGTCATCGTTTCTGTAACCAGGAGGCTATACTTTACAACTACTGAGCCTTCTTTATTCTTTCCAACTTTTGCATTCCAATCACCAATAATTATCAGTGCCTCTTGATTGCATATTTGATCAATTTCAGAGTGCAGAAGCTGGCAAAAATACTCCACTTCTTCATTTGTGGCCTTAGAGAGTGAATAAATTTGAATAAGTTATACTAACTGGCCTTCTTTGTAGGTTTATGGATATTATTCTATAATTGAGAGCATTGTACTTCAGGATATTATTCTATAATTGAGAGCATTGTACTTCAGGACAGATCTTGAGATGTCTTTTTTGATGATGAATGCAACTCCATTTCTCTTTAAGTTGTCATTCTCAATATAGTAGATTGAGAATGAGTCATATGATTATCTGATTCAAAATGGCCAATACCAGTCTATTTTACCTCATGATGCCTAGAATGTCGATGGTAATTTGCTCCATTTCACTTTTGATGATTGCTAGTGTTCCTAGATTCATACTACATACATTCCACATTCTAATTATTAATGTATATTTACTGATGTTCCTTCTCAGTCTGAGTCATGCTACATCAGCAAATGGATGTCCCAAGGGCTTTCCCCCTTTCCCATCATTAAGGTCAACTCTACTTTGAGGAGGCTACTCTTCCCTAGTCATCTTTTGAGTGACTTCCAACCTGAGAGTCTCATTTTCTACCACTTTATCTGACAGTGTTTCTCTGCTACTCATAGAATTTTTAATGGTTAATTGTTTTGGGAGTGGAGTGCCAGGTCCTTTTCCCTAGCTTGTCTTAGTCTGGCAGCTCAGCTGAAACCTGCCCACCATGACTGACCCTGCTGATACCTCAAATATCAGATGATATCATTACATTAATATCGCATGCAAGTAAAATTTTTCTAAAGATCATTCAAAGGGAACTGTAACAAAATAGAGACAGAACTGCCATAAAAATCAAGTCAGATTTAAAAGAAGGTATAGAACCAGGAACATCATTGCTGATGTCAGATGGATACTAGCTACACGCAGAGAATACCACAAAGATAATCTATATTTCATGAACTATGCAAAGGAATTTGACTGTGTGGATAACAACAAATTATGGATAATATTGTGAAGAATGAAATACCAGAGCACTTAATTGTACTCATGAGAAAGGTATACATGGACCAGGAGGCATTTATATGAAAAGAGCCTGGTTTAAAGTCAGGAAAGGTGTGTGTCAGGGCTGTATCCTTTCACTGTACCTCTTCAATCTCTATGCTGAGCAAATACTCTGATAAACTGGACTTTATGAAGAAGTACATGATATCAAGATTGTAGGAAGACTTGTTAACAATCTGTGTTATGCATATTACATCTCTGCTTGCTGAAAGTGAAGAGTATATAAAACGTTTACTGATGAAGGTCAAAGAACACAGCCATCAGTATGTATTGCACCTCAACTTCAAGAAAACAAAAATCCATACATTTGGGTCAGCAAGCAATTTCATAGCAAATGGAGAAAAGATGGAAGTTGTCCATGATTTTGCTTTACTTGGTTCTATAGTCAACACTCATGGAAACAGCAGTCAAGAAATCAAAGGATGCATTGCATTGGGAAAACCTGTTGCAAAAGACCTCTTTAAAGTATTGAAAAGTAAAGATTTCACATTGAAGACAAAGGTAAACCTGACTCATGCCATGATATTTTCAGTTGCAGCCATATACTTGTGAGAACTGAATACATTGAGCAAGGGAGATAGGAGAATTGATGTTCTTGAATTATGGCACTGGAGATGAATATTGAATATACAATGGACTGCCCTAAGAACCAACAGATCCATCCTAGAAGAGGTGCAACCAGAGTGCTCCTTGGAAGAAAGTATGGCTAGACTATGTCTTATGTATTTTGGACATATTGTGAGGAGAGACCAATCCCTGGATAAGGACTTCATATTTGGCAGAGTGGCAGGTCAATGAAAACAGGAAAGGCATTAAATTAGATGGATTGACACAATGTCTGCAATAATGGGCATAAAAAAGCATAAAAAAGATTGTGTGTCTGGCCCAGAATTGATGAGAGTTTCATTCTGTGGTACAGAGTTGCTATGAATTGGATCATACTCACCATACACGACGGCACCTAACAACAACAATCATTTTGGGAGTGGGCTGTTGGGACCTTCTCCCTAGTTTCTCTTAGTCTGGAAGCTGAAACCTGTCCATCATGGGTGACCCTGCTGGTATCTGAAATACCAGTGGCATAGCTTTCAGCATCCTGGCAACACTCATGCCCCCACAGCATGACAAGCTGACAGGAAATAAAGCAACATTAACTGAATCTGCCTTATTCCTACTACATTTATCTAAAACTTACTTTTAAAAATAAGTAGTTGATATGAGAATATTTTTTCTCATATGATTTATTTTCCCACCAGTTGAGAGCAGAGAATTCTAAAGAATTGAAGTGTTGGGATTTTTTTAGATTTCTATTCACTAATGCTTCATAATATTTAACACATTTTTCTACATTTGAGTCTAAATCAATTAAATAATCCCAGCAGAGAACAATTTTGTCTTCAGCTTTAAGTGCTTTAAATAATAAATGTGAAAGTATCCAATAAATTGTAATAATTCTATAATACAAAAAGACATTATTCAAATATTAATAATACCTAAACTTTACTATTTTACTAATAGTTTCAGATATTGGACTAATTGCCTTATATACATTATCTTATTTCATTCTCAAAACCACCCTTCGAGAGAAATATTCTAGCCATCAGGAACATAAGAACTAAGTCCTAAAAGTTTCTGCAATAGAGGTGAGGCAATAGGAAATGCGTGATCCATGTATTTATGGATGCCTATTTCTTTGTGCCCTCAATGCTCCAAGGTCAACTCAACGAGAGTAATATGGAGAGCCAACCATTGCCTGATCTACATAAATCCTTATAGATGCCATAATACAACAACTAGTTTGAAAAGCTAAAATTAAATAAGAGTGAACCAAAAATCCATTTTAAAGACATTAGTCTAAGTTCTCATTAAAAGTTTCTGGTAAAGAAAAATGAAAATCCACTTGAGATTTAGTACACCATGGTGAGTGTGCTTACAGTTGCATAGATTCAAGTATCAAAACTAAAAATACAAGGAAGCGGAGGATGTGTCAAACATTCCCAGCCAACTGTTCCCTGACTAATGACAGTGGGAGGGAATGAACTAGTCAAACAACTCTGTTTCAACAAACTAGCTTTTGATTTTGTGAAGTGCAAAATGATAGCCTCCTTCTATTGTGCTTTCATTGAGTCAAGAAAGGGGTATTTGTACAAGTTTTCTTCTCAGGATCAACTGAACAAATTTCATTACTCTCAAAAGTAAGAAGGAAGTAAATTACTGAATTTAAGAAACTTCTCCAAACTCTATGTTCATTTAACATTTGGAAATCTTATTATATTTTGATATTTAATCCATTTATTACCATTATATTAATTTTTGAGGAGGCTGTCATATTCTATTTTCTCCCAATAAATCACAATGAAATGATTAAATATCTTATAGTTAGCAATTAGCGAAAGACTTTGATCTTTTTCAAATGCACTCAGAAACTGCCAGTATAGTATAATGATGACATACACTTGACTGCTTTCAAGTGGGAAACTTTGAAAGAAAAGAGAAAGACAGAAAAGAGGTTCTGCTTTAAATTAAAATGAGCACTGGATTTCTGAGGGCATATGCATATTAATGTTAAAAGACCTTGATTTCTTTATCAGGTGACATTACTAGAACCAAAGCCCTATATTAAAAAGAAAATGAAAAAAAATAACATATATTTGGGTGGCTAGGAATTAACAGATTGGTTTGATAACCAAGGCAGGCTGAATTCATTTGCCTTAGTCTGCTAAATAGCTAGATTAAACAGTGAGTCATTTGGAAATCTCAACCCCGTAGACTATCATGCATACATAAGTGAATTATTGCATTAGCAGAATATGTCTGATGATGCTTCTGTACTTGGCATTGTCCAGGAGAGGAGTACAGTTGTGTTTGTTTCCCAGAGAAAATTCAACCTCAAAAGTTAAATGGTTGCTTTAGAGTGTTTCTTCCAGTACACTTGTAATCCCAGCATTTGGGAGGCTGATGCAGGAGGATCCAAAGTTTGAGGACTGTTCTACATAGCAACATCCTGTCTCACAATTAAAAAATCAAATAGTGTTTCTTCCAAATTCCAGGAAATTGGTTTTCCTCAGTTGTTCAGGTCCCGTCAAGCTCTGTGTCCTGTGCCATTAGGGTTGGTAGATTCAAGTATTGGGAAGACATTTTCATCACAATGACTGTACCATTCAACCACTGAATTTGATTATAAATATATAAATTCTAAATATGTGAGCAGCAGAGAAGCACTGTCAAATATAGTGACAGTGAGCCCCCCAGGCTGGGAGGCATTCCACCAATGACCTGGGAATAGTTACTTCCTCAAAGTAGAGTTGACCTTGATGATGAGAATGGTGTGAAACCCTTGGGACCTCCATTTGCTAATGTGGCACAACTCAAAATAAGAGAAACGTAATGACTGCAACCTTGGGCTCAAACATAAAAAGAAAGTGTTCATGGCACAGTGTAGGGTAGGGCTTCCATCTGTTGTATATAGGGTTGCTGTGAGTCAGAGCAGACTCTAGGGCACCCAATAAGAACATATTGTGATTCAATCTTACAGGTATAATTTGCATGATTAAATCAAGCTAACATATCCATCACCTCACATATTTATTTATTTAAAATCTATACTTTTAACAATTTTTAAAGACATAATACATCACTATTAACTGCAATAGATTTTTAAAATATTCCTCCCAACTGAAACTTTGTACCCTCTGAACATCTCTTGAGCCTCTAGTTATCGCCATTCTACTTCTATATCTGTGAGCTCTGTGCAGTATTTGTCTTTCTGTACCTGGCTTATTTCACTTTTTAATACAAAGACATCATAGCATCTTTGAATCTCAGTTTCAACCTTATAATGGGAACTGTAAATTTATCACATAGGGAACAGAGATGTTAGCAACTGAAGTGTATGTATATGATTTAGAATTATACATATCTGTATCACATATACAGGCATATATCTAAAAATTGATTTATCCATCATCTCTTATCTATTAATCTATCTATAATATAACATTTTGGTATATATTTGTAGTACAGATGTAGTATGCCTGCAGCCATACTACTCTGGCATCCATCCTGACAGATCTCAGAAGCTAAGCAGAGTTGGGCCTGGTTAGTACTCGGATAGAAGACCACCTGGAAATACAAAGGGCTGTAGGCTTGGGAGAAGGAGCTGGCAGCTCACTCGTCCCTTCAAAAAAACAAGTCAGCCATTGAAAACCCTATGAATAGCAAAGAAGTACTGACAATAGTGCAAGACACAGCACACTGTCGAAGAGTATTTTGTTTGTTGTATATAGGGTCGCTATGAGTCAGATCTGACTCAACAGCACCTGACAAGAAGCTATAAGTATAATATATTATGCATAGATTAATAATCTATACACAACATGTTGTTGTTGTTACATGCTGTCAAGTTGGTATCCCACCCACAGTGACCCTACATAGAACAGGCAAAACACTACTGTCAATGCTTCTCTCCTATTCATAGGGTTTTCAATGGCTGATTGATTTTTGGGAGTGGGTTGCCAGATCCTTCTCCCAAGCTTACAGCACTTGGTGCTCCCAGGTGGTCTCCCACCCAAGTACTAACCAGGCCCGTCCCTGCTTAGCTTCTGAGATCTAACCAGATTGGACGCCACAGGGCTATGCCTGCATGCCATCCACAATATACTATGGGACCTCCAATACAAAACTGAATAAATTTGGCAAAAGAAAAATCCTTGTTTATATCCTGATTTTGGAAGGAAGTATTCAATTGTTCAACACTAAGTATGTTGTCTTGTTTTGTTTTGTTTTGTTGAGTTCCCTTTATCAGAAAAATATGAGAAAGTTTCTTTCTGTTCCTAGGTTGAGAAGTTTTTTCCATCAATGGATGTTGAATTTTGACAAATGTCTTTCTTGAATCTATCAAATTATCATGTTGCTTTGCTATTAGTCACTTAATATTGTAAATGATGTTATTGTTGTTAGGTGCTGTGGAGTCACTATCCGACTCATAGCGACCCTATGTACAACAGGTAAAACACTATTGTTAGTGCTTTTCTGCTATTATTTGGGATTTCAGTGGCTGATTGTTTTGGGGAGTGGGTTGCTGGGTCCTTCTCCCAAGCGGTCTCCCATCCAAGTACTAACCAGGCCTGACCCTGCTTAGCTTCCAAGATCTGACAGGATCTGATGCCACAGTGCTACAGCTGCAGGCTAGTGTAAATGATAGTGTTTGATTTTTTCTTTTTTAAGTGGTAGTTGAGTGTTGCATTCTTGGACTAAAGCTCATTTTGTCATGCTGTATAATTCTTACATATTTCTATATTCCATTTGCTAATACATCTATTTTTGTAAGGCTTATTTTTCTTTTATTTTTATTTCTTATAATATTTTTATCAGGCTTTGTTATCGTGATGTTTTCGATTAAAAGTAAACAAAAGAGAGTTATTTTTCCTCTATTTACTAAAAAAGTATATGTAAGAATAATATTATTGCCCCTTAAATATTTCATACAATTTAACACTGAAACCATCTGAGCCTGAGGTACTCTTTTGAGAAGTTTTTTTAAATGAGTTCAATTATTAAAATACATACAGAGATACACATATTTTCTATTTCCTTCTGGGTAAGTATTAGTAATTTTTGTGTTTTATTTGTGACTTTTATCTAAAGCTGATGGAAAGTTATAAATAATATTTTCTTATCTTCCTTGTGATTTCTTTCTTGACCCATGAGTTATTTAGAAATGTGTGGCTTAATATACAAGTATTTGAGATTTGGAGACATACTATTATTTTTATTTATTATTTCTAGATTAATTTTGTTGTCATAGAGAACATATTTTGTGTTATTTCATTTTTTAAATTTATTGTGACTTGCTTTACACTCCAGCATATATCTACTTTATTAACATTTCATATGCACTTGACAACGATAATCTACAGTTGTTGAATGTTGTACAAATTGTCTTCATCCTTGCTGATCTTTTCTCATTATGTAACTATTGAGAGAAGAACTTTGAATTCTCCAACTATAAATAAATGTGTATTTTTCTTTTTCCCTTTAGATATGGTTGCTTTTATTTCATGTACTTTTAATCTCTATTAGATGCATACACATTTAGCATTAAGTTTCTTTTTGTTGTTGTTTGTTTGTTTTTGAGGTACTGGGGGTTGAACCACTCGCATGCTTTGCAAGTGCTGGACCACTGAACTGTACTCCCAGCCCATTTTTTTTTTTTTTACTTTTTGAGGTAAGGTCTCACTAAATTATGCAGACTCCCTCTGGTCTCAAACTTGCGATCCTCCTGCCTCTGCTTCCCGAGTTGCTAGGATTGCAGGCATGCACCACCGCCCACGGCTGGATTAAGTTTTATAATAATTAATGTAATTATAGAGAGTAGGACCTGGCAAGCCACTCCTGAAACAACTAGCCATTGAAAACCCTATGGATAGCAAAGAAACACTGTCAGATATAATGCCGGAAAATGAGGCCCCCAGGTTGGAAGGCACTCAAAAGACTACTGGGGAAGAGTTGCCTCCTCCAAGTAGAGTCTACTGTGATGACAGAAATGGAGTAAAACCCCAGGGTGCTCAACATGATGATGTGACAGGACTCAAAATGAGGAGAAACAACTGTAAACATCCATTAATAATTGGAACATGGAATGTACGTAGTATGAATCTAGGCAAGTTAGAAATTGTTAAAAGAGAAATGGATCACATAAACATTGACATTCTAGGCATCAGTGAGCTACAATGGACTGGCATAGGCCATTTTGAGTCAGACAGTCATATGGTCTACTATGCTGGGAATGATAAACTAAAGAGAAATGGGGTTGTATTCATCATCAAAAAAGACATTTCAAGATCTATCATGAAATACAATGTTGTCAGTGATAGAATAATATCCATACGCCTACAAGGAAGGCCAGTTAATATGACTATTATTCAAATTTATGCACCCACCACAAAGGCCACAAATGAAGAAAGGGAAGACTTCTATCAGCTTCTGCAATCTGAAATAGATCAACCATGCAATCAAGACATACTGATGATCACTGGTGACTGGAATGCAAAGGTTGGAAACAAGAAGGCCCAGTAGTTGGAAAATATGGTCTTGGTGACAGAAATGAAGCTGGAGATCGCATGATAGAATTTTGTCGGACCAATGACCTTTTCATTGCAAATACATTTCTTCAACATCATAAACGGAGACTATACACATGGACTTCACCAGACGGAACATACAGAAATCAAATTGACTACATATGTGGAAAGAGATGATGGAAAAGCTCTGTAGAAAATGTCAAAACAAGACCAGGTGCTGACTGTGGATCAGACCATCAACTTCTCATATGCAAGTTCAAACTGAAGCTGAAGAAAATTAGAACAAGTATATGAGAGCCATGGTATGACCTTGAGTATATCCCACCTGAGTTCAGAGACCACCTCAAAAATAGGTTTAATGCATTAGACACAAATGACAGGAGACCAGAAGA
>VMDO01037977.1:0-13894 GCA_007922755.1 Pedetes capensis
AAAAAAAAAAAAAAAAAAAAAAAAAAAAAAAAAAAAAGTGTTCTGGGGTGCAGTGTGGCGGTCCAACACCTACCAGACAAGCAGGCACAGAGCCCTGACTTCAAACCCCCATAGAAAAAAAATTATAATAATAATAAAATAAAAATAAAATAAAAATTAAAAAAGTAAAATAAAAAGAAAAGAAAAAAATAGAATAAAATATAAAATAAAATAAAATTCCAGACCTCACACATAAACGCTCCCACATACATATAACAACTCTTGTAGTCAGGTGCAGTGATGGACGCCTGGAATCCCTGTGGCTTGGGGGATGGGGGCAGGAGGGTCACAAGCCCGAGATCTGTGCAGCCCAGCAAAAGCCTGTCTCAAAAAGCAAAAAATATATGGGCTGGGGGCACAGAGTGTCGGTCCAGCTTCCACAAAGGAATCAGGCTCAAGACCCTGGGTTAACTCCTGTTAACAGTAGAAACATATTTTCTTGGAGGTGGAGTCTGAACTGATTATACCCAGTTCGACCAGGTGGAGTCGATAATGCAGGGTGCAATGCTCCCAACAGAGCTCAGGGTGGCAGTATTTCCACACAATCCGCAGTAACCGTAGGTCTTATTGGGTCCATATAGACAAACTCTTCATAATAACCTGGATTTAATTGGGGCCCCGAGTGCCCAAAGAGACTGTTCCACGAAATATTCTGTGACTAATGTATTATTCGAGAGGCAGTGGAACCTGTGGGGTCTTCCCTGGAGTTCTCCCTGTCCCACATAGTTCAGGCACCAATTCCCCAAATCAGAGATTTCCTCCCAAAAACCTACAGCATGGGGGGAATATGGCTGCTATCATGGAGTTTTTATTGCAGGGTTTTCTGCCCACTTGGGAGGACCATATCCTCTTGTGGGCGGGATGCTCTCCTGCCGACCCAGAGGGAATCTGAAACAGATTTTGTCGTGTGCTGTGATTGTGCTCGGAACTGCTCTGCCTGTGGCCAACTGTGCCGCTAGGCTCTGCCGAAAAGGAGCTCTCCATCCGCATGGGGCTCAGTCGCCTCCACAAACCCCAGATTTCTCCACAGTACAGTGGGGTGATTTGGGTTCACCTCTGGTGTGTCTGGGATCCTGGTATATGTGTGCCCAAATTTCTGTGGAGTTCTCGACCGTAGACCTGACCCGCTGCAACAGGAGGGAGGGAGCCGAGTCTCAGTTCTAGACGTGGATCGCTGGCACCGGCTTCCCTGTTCGCTCCGCGGCTGCTATGGAGGGCGTCCGTGTGCCCCCTCAAGCTGACTCACCTAGGATCTGCAGTCTGTGTCCCACAGGCATGGTGAGAGTGTGCTGCCAAGGTTGCACTCCATGTTGGGTTCGGCCCCGTGGGTGCGTGTGCGCAAAGTCCCCTCCAAGTCTCTGGGATTCTATCTGCCGTCTGTGTGATGGCGAAATGGCGGCGCTCCCACTGCTGGCCACTGTGTAGCTCCTCTGAAGCCTAATCCTTGATTTCAGTGTATGCCTAGTTTCATTCTCTACCTCTCAAACTAAATTATCACTGTTTCTATTTATTCAATTTGAGTTTTAAACCCCTAATTGACGCTTCCCATTGCTCTGGAACAAAAGGCGTGTGTTATCTGTCCGCCATCTTGACTCTGCCCCCTCTGGCACTATATTTGACAGTGCTTCTCTGCTATTCATAGGGTTTTTAATGGCTAATTGTTTCAGGACTGGGTTAGCCATGTCCTTCTCTGGAGTCTATCTTAGTCTGGAAGCTCAGCTGACATCTAACCACCATGGGTATCCCTGCTGGTATCTGAAATACCAGTGGCATAGCTTTCAGCACCACAGCAACATGCAAGCCCAAGAAGTGTTGTTATTAGGTGCAGTCAAGTCAGTGTCTAACTCATGGCGACCCTACAAACAACAGGCAAAACAGTATTGCTAGTGCTTCTCTGCCATTCATAGGATTTTCGATGACTGATTGTTTTTTGGGAGTGGGTTGCCTGGTCTTTTCCCAAGCCTAAAGCACCTCATATTCCCAGGTGGTTTCCCGTCCAAGTACTGACCAGGTCCAGCCCTGCTTAGCTTCCAAGATCTGATGGGATCAGAAGCCACAGTGGTACGGATATAGGCCAGAAGTTGTATAGCTGGGTCATATGTTAGTTCTATTTTTAGTTTTTTGGGAAACCTCCATTCTGATTTCCATAGTGGCCACACTAGTCTGCATTGCCACCAGCAGCATAATAGTGTTCCTTTCTGGCCAGCTTTTTTGAACCTCAGTGTTAAAACTACAGGAAGTAAACAACACTTGTCATTTAAAAATGAGATTTCTTTTTTCTTCTCCTTTGCAGGGGCATGAAATGTGTTCTGCTTGGTGTGGAGGCACTAAATCAACAGTAGCAGAATGCTAAGCACAAGCTAAGAACAAGCCAAACATAAAAGCTGGTCCAGAGAGTTTTGATTTCCTCTTTCCCGGGTGAGGGAAATGGGGATGAGATGAAGTGGAGTGGACGGCGTCTGCAGGGAGAAGGTGCTCGCAGGTGTGGACAGCACCCTGGGGGAGGGGAAGAAGTTGCTCAGACACAGAGTAGTGGTCAGGAGATGTGGTTCCTGCTTTCTGGGGCACTCTGGCCCACCTCTTCCCTCCCTGATTCTCCTGGTAGATGGAGTGTGACCTGAGCCAGGTGCGCTGCACTGAGTAGGGTAAAGAAGCTGAAGGAGCAGAGGGTGGAATCCTCACTTTGAGAGCAGCCTGGGGAGCACTTCAAGCTCCTTGCCTTGCTGGTAGGCTGCTCATTGGGGATTGTTCAGGAGAGAGTGCCTGGAAAGCTGAGACTGGAGTGAGACCTGGGTCCCAGATAGCTGATGATTGAGAAGGCTAGGTCCCACGGCCTACACCTGGTGCCCGTAGAAGACTTTGAGTCACTTTGGGCAGCCTCACCCTGGATTTACACTGAGAGTAGACCTCCCCACAGGAACTGCTAGTCCAGGGACCTGGGCCTAGCACAACCTGGACTATAGTGACTATGACTCCTGGCTGGTGCTCAGCTGGGACCAAAGCAGCACGATGGATTGCTGGGGAAGTGTGGTGGTGCAAGGCATTTGGCCCCTGCAGAGGTGCCTGCTCTCCCTAGCTCATGCTGCACTGTGGGCTTCGATGCTCCTGGGCTGAGCCATGAAGGGCCTTATGGTTTTCTCAGGGCTTCAGAGCAGCCAGCCTGAAGTGGGGTTTTGATGGCCTTGTGGGAAAACATTTGCACCTTTTCCATTTTTAGTGACCAATCTTGATTTTCCTTAGTCTCCCATGCTAAACAAAAGTACCCTCAACCCGGAGGACAGTTACACTAGAAGTTTTGGAGTCACTGGTTTCGAATCCCAGACCTGTCACTTAGCAGCTATGCCACACTGGGTAAGCAGTTTAACTTTTCTGAACATTGGATTTCCCATTTGCAAAACATACTCTACTACCGCATATGTTGTAGGATTATTGCAAACATTAAGTGAAGGGAAGAAAGTAAAGCACTTGGAAGCTGGTCACCAAATAAATATGATTGTGGCAATGGGTTATTTCTCAAAGGAAACTTTCCTGTGGAATTGGTTTAATCTATTTATTTATCTGAATTATTGGTTTCTTTTCCATTCTAAGAAACTATAAAATAATGCAGATATTTAGGAGAACATCTAGCTGGGTGTTGTGGCACATGCCTGTAATCCCAGCGGCTTGGGAGTTCTGAGGCAGAAGGATTGAGAGTTTGAGGCCAGAGGCAGCTTGTGCAACCCAGTAAGACACTGTCTTAAAAATAAAAAATTAGAAAGGGTCTGGGGGTGCACCTCAGTGGTAGATCATTTGCCTAACATACAGGAAGAGCCCTGGGCTCAATCATCTAGTTGAAAAAAAAAAAAAGAAGAAGAGAGGGGGCATTCATTTTGGTGATAATGCCAACTGCAGCCTCAGACCAAATAAAACAACTTTGACAAAACAAGTCATTAATAATTCAAAAGAAGTTTGAGAAAGGAAGTAATTTAGACCCTCTTTCAAAGACGAACACAGTGGTAGTTTCTACATTAATTAATAAACTGTATATGTTGTTGTTAGATGTCATTAAGTCAGGTCCGACTCATAGTGACCCTATATACAACAGAACAAAACACTACCTGACACTGTGCCATACACATGATCATTTTTATGTATAAGCCCATTGTTGAAGACACTGTGTCAATACATCTAGTTGAGGGTCTTCCTTTTTTTAGTTGACCTGACATTCTCCCAAACATGACGTCCTTCTCCAGGGATTGGTTTGTCCTGACAACATGCCCAAAGTATGTAAGATGCATTCTAGCCTCCCTTGCTTCCAAGGAGCACTCTGGTTGCACTTCTAGGATGGATCTCTTGGTTCTTTTGTCAGTCCGTGGTATATTCAATATTTGTCTCTAGCACCACAATTCAAAAGCATCAATTCTTTTTTTAAAGAGTATAGAATAGATTTATAGATAGTTTACCTTTAAGGAATAATGACAGGGAAAACTAGGCACCTGAAGAAACTTAGGTAATTTGTAAACAACTTGGAAAACCTGAGTTCCCTTGGTGAATGAGTGTAAAGGTGTCTCTGTTGCCCAGAGGAAGGTAAAGAAGCCAGAGAACAGGAAAGTTAAGCAGGCTTTTAGAGGGAAAGGTGACTTGGATAGGCAGAGAAGATAGTGTGCCCAAAAGAAGGTAGAGATGAGTGCATGGTTGTTGGAGAGAGAAGAGGAGAGGAATAGAGAAGAAGAAAGGGAGCTTGTGGAAGAAGAGAGGAAGAAGAGAAAAACATTAATTGTTCTCCTGTCCCCCTTACTCAATGTCCAGCTTTCACAAGCATATGATATGACTGAAAATGCTGTGGCATGAGTCAGGCACACCTTCATCTTCAATTTGCCATATTTGTTCTTCAACAATTTAAAGAGATCTTTTGCAATGTGTGTTTTGATTTCTTGACTGAAGCTTCTGTGAGTATTGATTGCAGAAGCAAGTAAAGAAAAATCTTGGACCTCAATCTTTTCTCCATTTATCATGAGGTTGCTTACTTATCCAGTTGTAAGGACTTTTGTTACCTTGATGTTGAGGTGCAATCCATATTGAAGGCTGTGTTCTTTGATCTTTATCAGTAAATGTTTCAAATCCTCTTCATTTTCAGTAAGCAAAGTTGTGTTATGTGCATTACACAGGTTGTTGATGAATATTCCTCCAGTGTTGATGCACATTCTTCTTCATAAAGTCCAGCTTCTTGGATTATTTGCTCAGCATAGAGGGTGAAGAGGTTAGGTGAAAGGATGCAGCCCTGTCACACACCTTTTCTGACTTTAAACCACACAGTATTTCCTTGTTCTTTTTGAACAACTGCCTCCTGGTCCATGTGCAGATTTTTCCTGAATATATTTAAGTGTTCTGGCATTCCCATTCTTTGCAATGTTATCCATAATTTGTTGTGATCCACACAGTCAAATGCCTTTGAATAGTCACTAAAAATAGATATCTTTCTGGTATTCTCTGCTTTCAGCCAATATCCATCTGATGTTAGCAATCATATCCCCCTGGTTTTATGTCCTTTCCTGAATCTGTTTTGATTCTTGATTCTCTGGCAGTTCCCTGTCAATATACTGCTGCAAGCACTTTTGAATGATCTTTAGCAAAATTTTAATTGCATGTGATATTAATGATATCATTTGATAATTTCCATATTTGGTTGGATCCTTTTTCTTGGGAATAGGTACAAATATGGATCTCTTCCCATCAGTTAGCCATGTAGCTGTTTTCAAATCTCTTGGCATAAACAAATTAACATCTCTAGTGCTACATTTGTTTGTTGAAACATCTCAGTTGGTATTCCATCAATTCCTTGAGACTTGTGATTTGCCAATGCCTTCAAGGTAGCTTTTACTTTGTCCTTTAGTGCCATTGGTTCCTGATCTTATGCAGCCTCTTGAAATGATTGATCATCCACCAATTCTTTTTGGTATAATAATTGTGTGTATTTCTTCCATCTTCTTTTGATGTGTTCTGAGTTGTTTAGTATTTTCTTTGTAGAACCCTTCACTATTGCCACTTTAGGCTTGAGTTTTTTCTTTAATTCTTTAAACTTGAGAAAAACAGAGCATGTTCTTCTCTTTTGGTTTTCTATCTCCAGCCCTTTGCACATGTTATTATAATATTTGTTTTTGTCTTCTCAAGCTTCCCTTTGAAATCTTCTGTTTAGTTCCTTAACTTCATCATGTCTTCCTTTTACTTTAGCTGCTCAACATTCAAGGGCAAGTTTCCAAGTCTCTTTTGATATATAATTTGGTCTTTTTCCCTGTCTTTTTAATAACCTTTTGCTTTTCTTATGAATGATGTCTTTGATATGCAACAACTTGTTTAGTCTTTGATTATTAGTGTCTAACATATCAAGTCTGTTCTGGAGATGGTCTGTGAACTCAGGTGGGATATACTCAAGGTAATACCTTGACTCTTGTACCCTTGTTCTAATATTTTTCAGTTTCAGCTTGAAACTGCATATGAACAGCTGATGGTCTGATCCACAATCAGCACCTAGTCTTGTTCTGACTTCTGATATTGAGCTTTTACATAGTTTCTTTCCACATACATAGTCAGTTTGGTTTCTGAGTGTTCCATATGTTGAATTGCATGTGTATAGTCACCATTTATGTTTGTGGAAAAATGTATTTGCAACGAAAAGTCCTTGGCCTGACAAAATTCTATCATGTGATCTCCAGTATTGTTTCTGTCACCAAGGCCATATTTTCCAAGTACTAATCCTTCTTTGTTTCCAAGTTTTGCATTACAATCATCAGTAATTATTAGTGCCTCCTGATTGCATATTTGATTGATTTCAGACTGCAGAAGCTGGTAAAAATCTACTACTTCTTCATTTGTGGCCTTGGTGTTGGGTGCATAAATTTGAATAACAGTCATATTAACTGGCCTTCCTTGTAGGCATATGGATATTATTCTATCACTGATATCATTGTATTTCAAGACAGATCTTGAGATGTCTTTTTTGATGATGAAAGCAACCCTATTTCTCTTTAATTTGTCATTCCTGGCATAGTAGACCATATGATTATCTGACTCAACATGTCCAATACCTGTTGATTTTAGCTCTCTAATGCCTAGAATGTCAATGTTCATGCCCTCCATTTCACTTTTGATGATTTCTAATTTTCCTAGATTTATAGTATGTACATTTCATATTCCAATTATTAATGGATGTTTACAGTTACTTTTTTCTCATTTTCAGTTGTGCCACTTCAGCAAAAGGAGGTTCCAGGGGCTTTAATCTATTCCCATAATTAAGGTTTACTTTGAGGAGGCAACTTTTCCTCAGTCACTTTTGAATGCCTTCCAGACTGGGAGGCTCATTTTCTGGCACCATATCTAGCAGTCCTTCTCTGCTATTCATAGGGTTGTCAATGGCTAATGGTTTCAGGAGTGAGGTGCTGGGTCCTTCTCCCCAGTCTTTCTTAGTTTGGAAGCTCACCTGAAATCTGCCCACCATGGGTGATCCTGCTAGTGTCTGAAATATGAGCGAGAATATGTGGTATTTGTCTTTCTGAGCTTGTGTTCATTCACTTAAAGTAATTTTCTTCCAATTCCATCCATTTTGCTGCAAATGGCATTATTTCATTTTTTTTAATTGCTGAGCAGTATTCCATTGTGTATATGTACCATAGTTTTTTTTTTTATCCATTCTTCTGTTGATGGGCACTTTGGCTGATTCCATATCCTTGCTATTGTGAAAAGTGCTACATTGAACACGGAGATGCAGGTGTCTCTGTGGTATGATGACACATCTCTCTTTGGGTAAATTCCCAATAGTGTTATAGCTGGGTCATATGGTAGATCAATTTTTAGTTTTTTAAGATACCTCCATCTTGATTTCCATACTGGTTGGACCAATTTACAGCTCCACCTGCAATGTAAGAGTGTTCCCTTTTCTCCTGACCTTGCTAGCATTTGTTGTTATTTGTTTTATTGATCTTGGCCATTCTTATTGGTGTAAGGTGAAATCTTAGAGTTGTTTTAATTTGCATTTCCCTAATGGCTAGGGATTTTGAGCATTTTTTCATGTGTTTCATGGCTTTACAGACCTCTTCATTTGAGAACTGTCTATTCAGTTAATTTGCCCTTTTGTGTGTTGGGTTATTTGTTTTCTTGGGGCTTTTTTTCTTGAGTTCTTTGTAAATTCTGGTAATTAGACCTTTGTCTGATGTATAGGATATGAAATTTTTTTCCCATTCAGTGGGGGTTTCCTTGATTCTGTTAATTGTTTCTTTTGCAGAATAGAAGCTTTTTAATTTCATGTAATCCCATTTATCAATTATTGTTGCAATTTCTTGAGCAGTTGGAGTCCTATTAAAGAAATACTTTCCTATGCCTATATGATGGAGTGTATTGCCTATCTTGTCTTCTATTAGTTTTAAAGTTTCTGGTTTTATGTTGAGATCTTTTATCTATTTTGATTTAACTCTCGTGCATATTGAGAGATACTGGTTGGTTTTCATTTTTCTGCATGCAGATGTCCATGTTTCCCAGAACCATTTATTGAAAAGGCTATCATGTTTCCAGTTTCTTGCTTTGTTCCTTTGTCAAAAATAAGGTGGCTAAAGATCAATAAGGGGCTGGGATTTAGCTCAGTTGGTAGAGCGCTGCGCTGCAGTCTCTGAGGTCCCAAGTTCAATTCCCAGCACCACAAAAATCGGAGAAGGGACTGGCAACCCACTCCCAAGGCAATTCTGAAACAATCAGCCACTGAAAACCCTATGAGGGTCGCTATGAGTCGGATACCGACTCGACGGCACCTAACAACAACAACAATGATCAATGAAACAAATAACAACAAATGCTAGCTAGGTTGTGGGGAAAAGGGAACACTCTTACATTGTTGGTGGAGCTGTAAATTGGTCCAACCACTGTGGAAATCTATATGGAAATCAAGCCATATCTTGCCATCTATATGGCAATCAGCAATCAAGAAAAATGAAATAAGGTCATTCGCAGCAAAATGGATGGAATTAGAGAAAATTATTTTAAGTGAACGAACACAAGCTCAGAAAGAGAAACACCACATGTTCTTACTCATATGTGGGAGCAGAATCAAAATTATAAGAAGGAAAAATCCTATTCAAAGGTCGGATCAAAATAAAAGGGAAAAAAAAGATAAGAATGGTGTCAATATAAATGGTCTAGAAAATGCATGCAATTGTTCTAACAAGATAAAAACAAAGATCACTACAGGAAAAGTTTCTATCTTATATAGAACTGGAACCCAAGGACATATAGAAAAATATTACCAAATAAAAGGTAGAGAAGACTTAGATGGGGAGGAGGGAAGGGGGGGAAGCATAGGGGAGGATAAGGGGAACCTATATGAATAATGTACATCAAAATGCATATATGGAAATGTCACAATGAAAAGCATGTCTGAATCACATTAATGTGTACATTAAAATTTTCCAATTAAAAAAAATAAGGTGGCTATAGGTGTTTTGAGGTATTTCTGGGTCTTCTATTCTATTCCAGATGTCTGCAGGCCTATTTTAGTGCCAGTACCAAGCTGTTTTTGCTACCACTGCCCTATAGTATAGCTTGAAGTCAGGGATTGTGATTCCACCTGCATTAGTTTTGCAGCTTAAAAGTGTTTTGGCTATACATGGTCTTTTGTGATTCCATATGAATTTTTGGATAATTTTTTCTATTTTGGTAAAGTCTGTCAGTGGAATTTTAATGGGGATTGCATTAAATCTATAAATTGCTTTTTGTAGGATAGCTAGTTTTACTATATTAATTCTCCCTATCCAGGAGCAGGGAAGGTCTTTCCATTTTTCAGTGTCCTCTGCTATTTCTTTCTTTAATGTTTTCAAAATTTCCTTGTAGAGATCTGAAAGGTCTTTGGTTAGATTGATTCCAACGTATTTAATTTTCTGGTGGGCTATCATGAAAGGTATTTTTTTCTGTAATTTCCTTCTCTTCCTGTTTGCAGTTGGTGTAAAGAAAAGCTATTGATTTTTGTGTGTTGATTTTATATTCTGCCACTTTGCTGAAGGAATTGATTAGTTCTAGAAGTTTTCTGAATGAGGTTTTGGGTCTTTTAGGTATAGAATCATATCATCTGCAAATAAGGATAATTTGACCTCTTCCTTGCCAATCTGTGTCCCTTTGATTTCTTTCTGTTTTCTGATTGCTCTGGTGAGGACTTCAACTATTATGTTAAATAGAATAGGAGAGAGAGGACATCCTTACCTTGTTCCCGATCTAAGAGGAAATGGTTTCAGTTTTTCTCCATTTAATATAATGTTGGCTGTAGGTTTGTCATAGATGGCTTTTGTGATATTAAGATATTTGCCTGTTATACCTATCTTCTCCAGTGTTTTTATCGTTAAAAGGTGTTGCACTTTGTCGAAGGCCTTTTCAGCCTCAATTGAGATGATCATGTGGTTTTTGTTTGCCAGTTTCTTGATATGTTGGATTACATTAATTGATTGCCATATGTTGAACCAGCTTTGCATCTGTGGTATAAATCCAACTTGGTCATGGTGAATAATCTTTTTAACATGCTTCTGGATTCTGTTTGCCAGAATTTAATTAAATATTTTTGTGTCTAAATTCATAAGGCAGATGGGTTTATAATTCTCTATCTTAGCTGAATCTTTTCCTGGTTTAGGTATCAGGGTGATGGTAGCTTCATAGAATGAATTTGCGAGTGTTCCCTCCTTTTTTACTTTTTGGAATAATTTGAGGAAGATAGGTATTATATCTTCTTTAAAAGTTTGGTAAAACTCTGCTGTGAACCCATCAAGACCTGGACTCTTCTTTGTTGGGAGACTTTTTATTACCTTTTCTATTTCAGTGTATGTAATGGGCTTGTTTAGGTCACTTATGTCTTCTGGGGTTAGCTTTTGTAAGTCATATGTGTTAATAAATTTATCCATTTCTTCTGTATTTTCATATTTTGGGGAATACAGTCTCTCATAGTAATCCCTGAGGATTTTCTATATTTCATTGTAGTCAGTGGTTATGTACCCATTTTCCTTTGTAATCCTTACTATGTTAATTTTTCCCTTTTTCTTTTTGATGAGATTGGCCAGAGGAGTGTCTATTTTGTTAATCTTTTCAAAGAACCAGCTCTTAGTCTTATTAATTTTTTGAATTATCTTTTTAGATTCTAATTGAGATATTTCTCCATTTATTTTTGTAATGTCTTTTAAGATTGATTTGTTGTTGGATGCTAGTGTCTTAAGATGTGTCATTAGGTCATTTATTTGGCTCTTCTTTACCTTATTGATGAAGGCACTTAATGCTATAAACTTCCCTCTTAAAACTGCCTTTGCTGTATCCCATATGTTTTGGTAGGACATGTTTTCATCATTATTTGATTGCAGGAAGTTTTAAAATTCCATATTGATTTTATCAACAACCCATTGGTCTTTCAGCAGTGCATTAGTTAGTTTCCATGAGTTTGTAAATTTTCTGGAATTATTCTTGCTCTTGAGCTCCAATTTTATTCCTTCATGGTCTGATAAGGGATAGGGGATAATTTCTACTTTTTTGTGTTTGTTGAAGGAATTTTTATGGACTAGCATATGATCTATCTTGGAAAACATTCCATGTCGAGCTGAGAAGAATGTGTATTCCTCATTGTGTGGATGAAATATTCTGTATATCTGTGAGATCCAACTGGTTTAGGGTGGAGATTAGATTTGACATTTCTCTGTTGATTTTTCATTTTGATGACCTGTCTCTTGACAAAAGTGGGGTATTGAAGTCTCCCATTATTATTGTTTCTGGTCCAATAAAGTTCTTTATATTCCATAAAATTTGTCTTATAAAGCTAGGTTCCCCAGTGTTTGGGGAATAAATATTTAGGAGCATTATTGGTTTCTGATTGATTGTTCCTTTTACTAAAATGTAGTGTCCTTCTTTGTCTCTTCTAATTAGTTTTGGATTGAAATTTAATCTATCTCATATTAGAATTGCAATACCTGCTTCTTTTTTGTTTTTCCCCTGCTTGGTATATTGTTTTCCACCCCTTAAATCTCAGTCTATTGCAGTCTTTGTGAGTTAGATGAGTTTCTTGAATACTACATATTGAAGGTTTATGTTTTTTCATCCAGTTAGCCAGTCTCTGTCTCTTAATTGGTGAGTTAAGACCATTTACATTAATAGTGATTATTGAGTAGTATTTATTGTTATGCATCCAATCATTACATGTTACTGGTTTATGAATCATGGTTGCTTCGTTCCTTTCTTGGGTTGCATTCATCTCAGCTAACCAAGTCTTCCTTTCCTATATGATTGTCTTATCTCTCCTGGATGTGGTAATTGATTTACAATCCTCTGCAGGGCTGGTTTGGTGGTTGCAAATCATTTAAATGCATCGATACTATGGAATGTCTTATACTCCTCTTCTATTTTCAAAGATTATTTTGCTGGATATAGTAATCTTGGTTGGAGATTTTTTTTTAATGTGAATCACCTGTGACCATTCCTTTCTAGCTCTCAATGTTGATATGGAGAAGTCTGCAGTAATTTTAATAGGTTTTGCTTTATAAGTAATAAGGGGTTTCTACCTTGCTGCTTGCAGGATAGCCTCCCTGATTTCTAATGAAAGCATTCAAGCTATAATATGTCTTGGGGATGACCTATTTTGTTTTACTCTGGATGGGGTCCTAAATGTTTCAGTTGTGTATGTATCCATATCCTGGATTATCTCTGGGAGGTTTTCATTGACAATATCATATCCTAGGTTTCCTAGACCTCTGGTGGATCTTTCCTCTCCTTCAGGGACACCCTGAATTCTTAAGTTTCATTTTTTCAGTCTGTCTGAGGTTTCCTGGAAATCTTTTTTTTACTTCCTTTGTCATTGTTTCCATTTCTGACTTATGTATTTAAATTCATGAATGGCTTTTTCAGAATTGGAGATCCTCAGTTCAGATTCATCCAGTGTTGATGAAAAGGATTCTTTTGCAGAATTAAATTCATTTATTTTAGCTTGCATTTCAATGATTGTTTCTTGATTTTTCCTAATCATTTCTAGCTGGGAGGATAGAACAGACTCCAGGTGAGAAACCTTCTTTTCAGGGTTTCAAGGGTGCTGGTGGTATTCATTTTGATTTCTCTTAGCATATTTATAACCGCAACTCTGAATTCCAATTCAGAGATTTCTAAGAGTTGAGATTCATTGGAGGAATTTGTTGGGGGGCTTTGGTCTGTGGGGTCTTCAGATCCATCCTGCCCCTTTGTGTTTCTTGTAGGTTTGCTTTGTTTGCCCATGGTCCAGGAAATAGGTTCTAAGTGTGCAGAACTTTTCCCTCTGTTGTTCCTTTGAGATTGTGTGGTACTGAATCTCTGTCACTTTATTTGCACTCCTAAGCCCCATAATTCCTCAGTTGTTTAGTCTGTGGGGCTCAAACTATACTTCACCAGCCCTATTCCAAAGGGGCTGGGGGCTAAGGAGGCAATAGATTTTGTTTCTGTTCTGGGGGTTGAAAAAGGGGAGGACCTGGTGGCAGAATACGGGGAAAGAGGAGATAGAGAACAGAGACTAATAGAAATTAAAGTCAAAATTAAAATTAAGTTTAAAATTTAAGGATAAAATAATTAACTAAAATAAAAACACATATGTAGCATAAGAAAAAGAGGAGAATAGAAAAAAATAAGAGAATAAAAGAAGAAAAGGGGGGAGAGTCAAGATGGCGGACAGATAACACACACCTTCTGTTCCGGAGCAATAAGAAGCCTCGATTAGGGGTTTAAAACTCAAATTGAATAAATAGAAACAGAGATAATTTAGTTTGAGAGATAAAGAATGAAACTAGGCGTACACTGAAATTAAGGATTAGGCTTCAGAGGAGCTACACAGTGGCCAGCAGCGGGACCG
>VMDO01037978.1:0-13891 GCA_007922755.1 Pedetes capensis
AATTAAGAAAATAGTTCCATTTATAATAGCATCAAAAGGGATAAAACTTAGGAATAAGTTTAAAAGAAATGTAAAACTTACACTCTGAAAACTAGAAGGTACTAGTCAAATAAATAAGCCTTTACATTTATAATCAACTGAATTTTGACAAAAGTGCCAAGACAATTCAATGGGGAATGCCAGATAATGACAAACAAATAAATCTGGAACCTTCCTCTCGCCATATAAAAATTTAACTTAAAATGAATCAAAGGCCTAAATATGAGAGTTAAAGCTATAAAGCCTGCAGCTGTAGCCCTGTGGCATCCGATCCTGTCAGATCTCAGAAGCTAAGCAGGGTTGGGCCTGGTTAGTACCTGGATGGGAGACCGCCTGGGAACACCAGAAGCTGTAGGCTTGGGAGAAGGACCTGGCAACCCCCTCCCAAAAAATCAATCTGCCATTGAAAACCCTGTGAACAGCAGAGAAGCACTGACAATCGTGTTTCCCCTGTTGTACAGAGGGTCTCTATGAGTCGGATACTGACTCGACAGCACCTAACAACAACAACAAAAGCTATAAAACTCTTAGAAGAAATATAGGAGTATAATCTCTGTGCACCTGGGTTTGGCAAACTCTTCTTAGACATGACATCAAAAGCACAAACAGCATAAGAAAGAGCACATTAAACTTCATGAAATTTATGTACTTCAATGAATGCCATCCAGAAAAGTAAAAAGACTTACAGAAAGAGAAAAATTTTGCAAATCACATACCCAATAAGGGACTTGTATCTAAAATACATAAAGAACTTTTGTAACTCAACAATAAACGTTTTAAATTTTCCCCATTTAAACATGTGCAAAGTCAGAATAGACATTACTTCAGAGATAAACAAATGGCCTGTAGCACATAAAAAGATACTCAACATCATTACCAAGGAGAAATGCAAATCAAAAGCACAGTGGGATTTCACTTGACATCTATTAGCATAGCTATGAGCAACAATGTAACAAGTGTCCAGAATATAGAAAAACTGAAATCTTCATACATTGCTGATGGTAAAACCACACAACTGCTTTGGAAAACAGTCTAGCACTTCCTCAAAAAGTTAAACACAGTGTTGCCCTATGACCCAGCAATACTACTCTTAAGTACACACCCCCAAGATGAAAATATATGTCCACACAAAAACCTGTACAGATATTCACAGCAAGTACTCTTTGTAATAACCAAAAGATAGGTACAACTCTACTGCCTATCAACTGGCAAATAGATAAATGTAATATATTTGTACAATGCAGTGTTACTTGGCCATAAGAACAAAGGAAGGACTGACACATGCTACAACCTGAGTAAATCTGAAAAACCAAACAAAATAAACAAAAACTATCATGCTAGGTGAAAATGTAGTTACCAAGGACCACATGTTGTATGATTGGATTTATAGGAAAGATCCTAAATAGACAAACCTAGAGACAAAAAGTTAGTGTTAACCAACAGCTGGGTGTTGGGAAGAAATGAAGAGTGCCTGCTAATAGATATGGGGTTTCTTGTTGGGGTGATAAAAATGTTCTAAATTCGATTGTGGTAATGGTTGCCAATACCTGTGAAGCTACTAAAAAAAAAAAAAAAAAGTTGACTTGCACACTTTGGTAGGTGAACTGAATGATTTGACTTATATGTCCACAAGGCTACTATCAAAAAATTTTTTTTCAGTGACTTTCTACTTTCTACAGAATTAAAACTAAATATTAAACATATGGCACCTATCTACCACTAGGACACTGGCCCTAGGCTCCAGCCACAGGGATCTACTTGGGAGTCCTTGAAAGTGCCACCATTTCTCGGCCCTCCTGGGAGGCCTTTGCAGATGTTATTCCCTCTACTCAGAAGTCCCTCATCTTACTGCCACCTAATCAACTGCCAGTAATCCTCCAGACCCAACTCCAGCTTTATTTCCTGAGCAATGTCCACCCTAACCACCCCTCTCCTTCACAAACTTCCCCTTTCTGCCCTGCATACCCATTCACAGGGAATCTGTGGTACTGTGAATGGGTTTTCATTACAAACTTTATTAATACTGTTGTGAAATTATCTTCATGTTTCTAACTAGAAAATTGCTTTCCCTAGATCAAGGACTGACATTTTAACTGTTGTATACTCAATAACTGGCACAGTGATTTACAGAGTCAATATTAAATATCAAATTAAGTATTAAATAATAGCTAAATATATTGTCCCCCACACATCTGTCAGTTTGCCGCACTGTGGGGGCCTGTGTGTTGTGACGAGGCTGAGAGCTCTGCCACTGTAACCTCGGACATGAGCAAGGTTACCCATGGTGGACAGGTTTTCAGCTGAGCTTCCAGACTAAGACAGACTAGAGAGTAGGACCTGGCGAGCCACTCCCAAAACAACTAGGCATTGAAAACCCTATGAATAGCAAAGAAACACTGTCAGATATAGTGCCGGAAAATGACCTTCCAACCCCCAGGTTGGAAGGCACTCAAAAGACTACACAGTGACTGCAACAATGGGCTTAAACATAAATAAGATCGTTCGCCTAGCACAGAATCGGCAAGTGTTTCGATTTGCTGTACGTAGGGTCGCTATGAGTCGGATTCGACGGTACCTAACAACAACAACAACAACAAATATATTGTAAAATTAATTTTGATATCAGTAATATATTAATCTGTAGTAACCAATCCTTTCTCCTGTTATTTCCAGCAGCACATACATGTTAATCCATAGTAACCAATTCTCTGCCCCACGTTAGTCCCAACAAATACATTTAATCACATATTTCACTTGTAATATTGATGCCTTTATAAAATACGTCCAATAAAATAATACCTCGTTTGTTCACTGGTGAAGGAGGAAGGAAGCTTGCTGGCATGACTCTCAAACGAGAATTCTGAATGGCTTCTAGGAACGGTTCTCTCAAGTGATCTGCAATAAGTCCCACCCACCAAAATAAATGGTTTATAACATTTCAGCTTCAAATTGTCCATATTTTCTTATCAAGTATAAACAAATACCTATTGTACATCTGCTATGATTGTTACATCACTTGTGATGAATCAAGAATTCATTGTTTTATTGACAGAAGTATTCATTTAGCATCTAGTTATTCATGATAAGGAATGACTAAAGAATCGAAGAGAACATTACTGTAAATAGAAACACAGCTGAATGAACAAAGACATTAGAGGAAGAGTGAAGCAAATTCACATGAGACAGAGAGAAAGTCACCCACCTCTCTTCCAAATACTAACCAACAGCTATCAATATTTAAGTTAGTGCAATCAACATATTCTGATAATATCATGTCAAATACATGACCAAACACAAATAGCGTAAGGTTGTACATACTAGAAAAAGAATTAGATTTAGGGGCACAAGCCAGCTCTACCTCTCTGAGCTTCAGTTTCTTTATTTATAAAATGAAATGGCTGTATTAGCTCATCTCTGAAACACTTTCCAACTTTCACAGAAAATGAACTGTCATATGGTTTGAAACTATTGCATTTATACAAGGAGTAGAATCTTGGTACTTTAAATAATATTAATTTGTTGTTGTTGTTAGGTGCCGTCGAGTTGGTATCTAACTCATAGCAACCCTCATAGGGTTTTCAATGGCTGACTGTTTCAGGATTGCCTTGGGAGTGGATTGCCAGGCCCTTCTCCCATTTTTGTGGTGCTGGGAATTGAACTCGGGACCTCAGAGACTGCAGCGCAGCGCTCTACCAACTGAGCTAAATCTCAGCACAATAATATTAATAGGAACCTACAAATAGTTTTTCTCCATGATTTCAGGGCAGTCATCTCCAATTAACCTCTGGACTGGGAAAAAAAATCTACAGTGAAAAAAAAGCTAAAAAGGCCAGACTGTCCTTTTCCTTTTCATAATATGCGTAGCTAATTTTCCTGTCTGAAAACTACAAAAGTGGCTTACCAGAGTGAAATTTTCTTGAAATATTTCATAAGCATATGTTGAAAATCTCATTATTAAAAATCTAAGTTTCTCCAGTTCATTTCACTTTATTTCTGTCTGTGTCTTGTTAGTTAATCAAACAGAGTAGTTCTGCCTAGTTTAAAAAATAACTTGGGAAAAAAACAAAGCGTTTTTTAAAAATGAACTCAAACCAAAGGTAGTTTCCAATTACTCTAATCATATCGTTGATATGCAGGATTTCCCTTTAATGTTTTTTTTCTTTTGGTGCTAGAAATTGAACCAGGACTTGTGCATGCTAAGCAGGTACTCTACCACTCAGCTACACCTCCAGCTCTTTTCTCAAAATTCTTAACAATATACATTTCTTTTTTACCTCTTTCCATTCTCAAAAAGAAACCCAAAAAGCTTGTTGTTGTTGTTAGGTGCCGTCGAGTCGGCATCTGACTCATAGAGACCCTCATAGGGTTTTCAATGGCTGACTGTTCTTTCAGGATTGCCTTGGGAGTGGATTGCCAGGTCCTTCTCCCATTTTTGCGGTCCTAGGAATTGAACTCGGGACCTCAGAGACTGCAGCGCAGCGCTCTACCAACTGAGCTAAATCCCAGCCCACTCAAAAAGCTAGTGTCATAAAAATTCTGGATCTGTAGGAATTTTTAAGAATTTTTAAACAGAGACATCTAAAATCTCATGAAACCTTTGTATTCATTTCAAAATGAAAATTATCTCAAAATCTCTTTCAACTAAGTCCCACATTGCGAGGGCAGGCATGCTGGAGCAGGCATGAATACATGCCAGACAACCTTGGCTCTGCTACCACTAATACAGCTTCATCACCCTAATCCAAAACCTGAAACTTTTTGAGTGCTGACACAACACTCAGAACATTTTGGATTTGGGAACACTTCAGATTTCACATTTTTGGATTAGGGACATTCAACCAGTAAAGTACATGCAAATATTCAAAAATCTAAAAATACCTGAAACCAAATACTTCTGGTCTCAAACATTCAAAATAAGGGATATTCAATCTGTAGTTTATCAGTGGAGAAGCGAAGTAATCTCTCTGAACCTTAGTTCTCTCACCTTTAAAATGAGAATCATAATAATGCCTACTTTAGAGGGTGGTTGCATAGATGAAAAGAAATTATGTTTATAAAACACTCTTACATGGTAGATATGCAATAAGCAGTAGCTATCATTACTATGATGGCGCTGGGATTTAGCTCAGTTGGTAGAGCGCTGCGCTGCAGTCTCTGAGGTCCCGAGTTCAATTTCCAGCACTGCAAAAATGGGAGAAGGGCCTGGCAATCTGCTCCCAAGGCAATCCCAAAAGTCAGCCATTGAAAACCCTATGAGGGTCGCTATGAGTCGGATGCCAACTGGACGGCACCTAACAACAACAACATCATTACTATGAAAATGAATCACAAAACCAGTTAAGCAGAAGAAGTATTTCAAGAATTCAGAGACCTCAGAATGCTGTCCAGACTACCTTTAAAAATCCTGCATATGCCAATATTGTTGTTAGGTGCCCTCGAGCAGGGTCCAGCTCATAGTGACCCTGTGTACAACAAATGAAACACTCCCCAATTCTGTGCTAGGCACGTGATCTTACCTATGTTTAAAACCAATGCTGCATTGCCAATATTAAAAGGACAAAAACATACTGAAACTACTTTTTTTCTTCTTTTTTTTTTCTTTTGGAGCACTGAAGAGTTGAACCCAAGATCTGGCACATGCTAGGCAAGTGCTCTGAGTTGCACACCTAGCCTCATTTTTTACTTTTTACGTTGAGTCATGGTCTTCCTAAATTACGAAGGTTTTCTCTAGCCTCGAATGCTCTATCCTCCCACCTTAGCCTCCTAAATTGCTAGGATTAACAGGCATGCACCATGGTACCTGGTTTGAAACTACTTATTTTAAATTTAGAATTTGTTTCCATTTTTTATGTCCTTGTATAAATAGTTCAGCTCTGGCATATATGGCTGACTGGATACATTTTTCACCTCCTGAGCTCACCTGTGGCCTATTTTTAGACACAGTTGAAGGAAGAAGTGGAGAGGGAGAGCCTTTTATGAGATCTGCTTTCAGATTACAGATGACAATGGGAGTAAAATCCCATTTCTTACCAGGTATTTGTGGATAAATTTGTTCAATCATGTACTCTCTTAAATTCCGTGGCACTTCTCCACGAATGTCAACAAGTACTCGAGTTTCGTTGGATGAAATCTGGTAGATGAGAACTGGACTTGGATTAGCTAAAATAAGTTCAGCATAATTGGCTTTAAACTGTGGTGCATTCTAAAAAAATAAAATGCAATGTTTTAATCATTTTTAAATTTCAACTTGCTTTTCTTTCCCACAATTATGTTCCTACCCTTACCTTCATAAGTAAGCCAACAAAATGCGATGAAACTGAAACTTTATTGGAGACCAGGTTCTTCCTAAACTTGGAGAAAAGCCCGTCTGCAACCACAGTCAATGGAGCATGGAGTTCCTGTAACAGAGATACAGAACACTCAGCTGATTGGTTAGAAACACACAAGAAAATGTCCATTCTTTAAAAATGTGCAGGAACACATTTAAATGTATTAGATACTGTCACAGAGGGCAGCTAAAACATCGATGTACTTAAGAGAATACCCGACCAATAATAGAGCCACTTCAGTCTCTGATCATCTCCCTTTGCAGTTCTATCATTGAAACCATCAGGGATTTCTCCACTCCCCAGTTCTGGGGAGAGCACCTACCAGGCATGAACCATAGAACACTGAATCTCATTACAAATTCCAAGAACTAGCCAGATTCATTCTAGAATGTTCTAACTTCATATGCTGCTAGAATTTGTATGCAAGGGGTTGCATGCATTTATATTACTTTACTATGAGCAGAGAAAATCTTGAAAACCCTTTAGTAGAGTAGAATTTCTAGGAGGAGATGAACCAGTGGAGCAGCTAAGGACAGCCCTTTGGCCCTTTCTCTTTATAATGCCAACGTGAGCATTTTAGTACAAACAATCACTCTTTCATTTACTCTCAAGATTGTCCTACTTCTGCCTATGTGATGTGTATATATACTAGCAATACTGTACTACACATTTAAAATTAAGAGGGTAAATTTGTGTTATGTGTATTGTACCACAATAAAATCTTAAATAACTAAGGCTGAATCATTACAAAAGATTCTCATGTTTTTGCCTTTCTGATTTAAACAACTGCTCATTTTATCCTAATCATTTGTTTTATGTTGAACTGTTCCTATTTTCCCACTTACAGTTCCTCTTTGCTTCGTGGCTTGTGTATATTTCTCATTTCAGTGTTTAACTCTGTTAATATGTTGGCTTTTGTTTTTAAAGTTTTTTTAGAGGATTCTCAAGTGCTCTAAAGAGCATTGTTGCAATCTGCAACCCATTCTGTTTGCACAGGCCTTACAGAGAACACTTAGTCCATTTGGTGAATACTAAGTAGGTGAACCTTAATTTTTCTATGTTTTTTGGGGGGAGAGCCCACTTTTTCAAAAGAGTGGAGAAAAAGGGGAAAAAACATATCTTAAGAAGACGTCATTTGCTAAATCTCACCTTGATATCTCCAGTCTCTTTATCCTTGTACTGAACTCCCATTACAGCATCGTCTTCCTCTAGTAACTGTAGCACAACACCTTCAATGAACTTTGCACTAAAGGATAAACAGAAATAAATTTAAACAGTGGCACTTGAGCAATTTAAATTACATATGATAAATTCCTATTCTTTAACTCCAGTTCACCCATATAAACTGTACAAATGCGCACACATACATGTACACAGAAGGTCTAGAATGACAAAAAGCAAAAGCATCATTAGCAAGTTTTAGAATTATATGTGGCTTTCATTTTGTAATTTATCAGCATTAAATACCTATTACCTATGTAATGATTTTAAAGTCTGCAGCTGTGTCGTTGTGGCATCCGATCCCAGCATATCTCAGAAGCTACAAGCTAAGCGGGGTTGGACCTGGTTAGTACTTAGGTGGGGAATCACCCGGGAACACCAGATGCTGTAGACTTGGGAGAAGGACCGGGCAACCCACTCCCAAAAGTCAATCCACCAATGAAAACCCCATGAACAGCAGAGAAGCACTGATGATAGTGTTTCGCCTGTTGTACATAGGGTCACTGTTAAGTCAGACACCGACTCAATGGCACTTTACAACAATAATGATTTTAAAATTATTTTTAAAAATCACATTACATTTGTATCTTACCTTTATTACAAAATAAAATGCATCCAAGGAAACTTTACAGACTCATACAAATTCATACACAGAAATGAGAAAAGAACTGTAGTTTATATATCAAAATATTAAGAGTAATTATGTCCAGTCAGAAAGATCACTGAAAATTTTTATATGTTTTATATTCAGTGGTATTTTTCCATTTTTAAGTAAAGAACATATTCTGCTTCTGTGGATCCCAAATCCTGTCAGTCCTAGGCATGAGTCCACTTACTTTGCACTCATTTTGTCAACACTTAAGTCTGTGTCAACCACATGAGTGAGCTCAGGCTTAATAACTCCATGATGACAGTGTTATAATCAAGAAAAGCAGCCAGTCCAGTCAGCTATGTCATCAGTGAGAAAGGAACAGGAAGTCTTCCTTACAGTCCTCTAATCTGACTTTTTATAAAAGGCATCATAACCACAAATACAAACTCCCAAAAGGGCATGCATGGACTTATGTCCTAGTTATAACAAGTATATCCTCTAAATTTCAAATAAAAATCTCCAATTTGTATTTAGTCAAAGGAAAATCTCTGTATGATATACTTAACAAAAGCACTGAATATAAAAGTTCCTTAACTTATGGTTTATTTTAGTACCCCTACGTTCTAGAATGCCAGCAGCCATACCACTGTGGCATCCGATCCTGTCAGATCTCTGAAGCTAAGCAGGGTCAGGTCTGGTTAGTACTGGATGGGAGATCACCTGGGGAACACCAGGTGCTGTAAGCTTGGGAGAAGGACCCAGCAACCCACTCCCAAAACAGTCAGCTCGTGAAAACCCTATGAATAGCAGAGAAGCACTAACAATAGTGTTTCACCTGTTGTACATAGGGTCCCAATGAGTCGGACACCAACTAGACAGCACCTAACAACAACAACACCGTTCTAGAATATGCGCAAAATATCCATGAAAATGTATAAAATCTCATTTGTATGAAAGCTAAACTTAATTCTTCAACATCATATATTTAAAGCTGTAGTCATACTTGGGCTCTGCCATAGCTGCTTTCCGGAGACTCATGATGAATCTTCCATGATGAAAAGCTCTTCCACTCTGCACTTGGTTGTTTTCTGAGAGAGGATAAGTAATTGGAACTTCTGATTTGCTTTCATAATCATGAATTATGTAGCCATTAATAACCTGGGCATCCAAATTGTCTACTGTATCTGCAAAACAGTTCAGTTCAAAACAAATCAAATTTATTAATCTACCCAGAGTTGTATGAGGTACCAAGAAACACAGAAAACAATGAAAATGAGTCTGCTTCCTAAAGCTACAAAATCATTTGGAGAACCACGCAATTAACATATCTTTTAAAAACCTTAATGTTTTTGGAAGACAATGAAAGTCTTAAACAAATCTATAGTTCCATTTAAAGACAACAGTACAATTATTTCTGTAATTCCACTTCACCTCAGAGAGACATGAAAATGCAGCATGAAATCAAATTAGTCACAATCCTCCTGCGTAAATCTGTTCTGTCCCCAAAGATATAGAAACTCAGTCCTTCTTAACACTTTTTTCAAAGTACAGGTACATGTATTTGTCACACAAAAAAAGTTCCAATTTATACATAAAGACTGAACATATGAACAAGTAGATTTCTCAAGCCAAATGGAAAGGGTAGGATAGTCCTTAATTATTCACAATTTCATATTACACATTAAAATTGATTCAGGATAAACTGCACAGTAATTTTTGATAAATCAAATAATAGAAAAACTAGTAGGAAACAAAACATCGAATTCCACAGATTCATGTAAAAATGGCTTAAGTTCACAGGAGAGAAATCAGAAAAAAATTTCTACAGAAAATATTTTTGAAGTGACTTGAAAATTAAGAAATTTAAAAGTGATAATTAAAACAATACTTTGAAACAAAAAAAGGAAAAAAAGAAAAAAATACTGTGGGTAAAACATACCAAATGAAACAAAACATTTTTATACATAAAATTTTCTCATTAAATACCATAGGAAAGAGCTTAGGATGTACCTCAGTAATAGACCACTCATCTATGCACAAGGCTCTGAGTTCAATCCCCAGCATAGCAAAGAAAAGAAAAGAAACAGAGAGAATAAATGCAAGCTAGGCGTGGTGGCACACACCCGTAATCCTAACACTGAGAGGCTGAGGCAGAAGGATCAGGTATTTGAGGCCAGCCTGACCTACATGGTAAGACCCTGTCTCAAAAACAAAAAAAAACAAAAAACAAAACAAAAACAACCACACACACACACACATCATGGGAAATATTGCTGTTGTTGCTGTTAGGTGCCCTCGAGTCGGTATCCGACTCATAGCGACCCTCTGTACAACAGGGGAAACACTATTGTCAGTGCTTCTCTGCTGTGCATAGGGTTTTCAATGGTGGACTGATTTTTGGGAGGGGGTTGCCAGGTCCTTCTTCCAAGCCTACAGCTTCTGGTGTTCCCAGGTGGTCTCCCACCCAGGTACTAACCAGGCCCGACCCTGCTTAGCTTCCGAGATCTGATGGGATCCGATGCCACAGGGCTACAGCTGCAGGCTGGGAAATATTGTTGTTGTTGTTGTTAGGTGCCGTCGAGTCGGTATCCGACTCATAGCGACCCTCATTGGGTTTTCAATGGCTGAGTGCTTCGGGATTGCCTTGGGAGTGGATTGCCAGGTCCTTCTCCCATTTATGCAGTGCTGGGAATTGAACTCGGGGCCTCAGAGACTGCAGCGCAGCGCTCTACCCGCTGAGCTAAATCCCAGCCCCTGGGAAATATTAGGATACCTATAATATTGGGCAAAAAGTGTATCAGTGATCCACATAAAGCAATATTCAGACAGTGAACAAATCAGCAAAAGTATTTAAAAGTTCAATTTTAAAAAATGAAGAAGATATTAAATCTATCAAAATTGCTGAGACTATGATAAAAGTAATAAATTCATACATCACTGGTAATGCAATAAACAATAACATGAAAAAAGTAATTATACCAATAATTATTAAGAGCCATAAGGAAGTTAGGATACTTTGATATAATAATCTTAATCTTGGAAATTCATCCTAAAGATATATTTAAATAATTAAAAAAAAAATTTTTTGCAGTTCTAAGAGATTGAACCCCAGAACCTTCAGCATGCTAGATAAGCATTCCACCACTGAGCCACACCCCTAGCCTCTCCAGACTATTTTTTTAATTTTGAGACAGGGTCTTGCTAAATTGTTTAGGCTGCCTGTGTTATCTAACTCGCTATCCTCCTGCCTCAGCCTCCCAAAACACTGGGATTACAGGCATATGCCACAGCACTAGACTTAAATAATTTTTTAATTAAATGCAAGCATGGGCTCATTACAGTATTATCTATATAAAGAATAACTAAAAATAAGCAAAACATTTATCTAAGTTCAAAAAGTACATTATAAACTATCAGTTGAGAAAATACTCTGCATAGGTTTAAAATGATAGTGATAAAGAACAGTTAACAGTATTGGGATGGGATTTAGCTCAGTTGGTAGAGCACTGCGCTGCAGTCTCTGAGGTCCCGAGTTCAATTCCCAGCACCGCACAAATGGGAGAAGGGCCTGGCAATCCACTCCCAAGGCAATCCCGAAACAGTCAGCCATTGAAAACCCTATGAGGGTCGCTATGAGTCGGATACCGACTCGATGGCACCTAACAACAACAACAACAGTATTGGGGATATATTTATGTTGAACAGTAAATCCACTTGTATATTTAGAATGACATGCAATATGTTTAAATATGCTAAACACCAAATGTTTGTGTTCCCCCCAAAATCCCAATGTTGAAACCCTAATCCCCAACATGATGGTCCCTGGAGCTGAAGCCTTCACGATGTAATTAGGTCATGTCTTAGTAGCCCATGTTGTGCTGTTGTAACAGAATATCTGAGCCCAGACAGTCTACGAAGAACAGAAATTTAGGGGCCAGGAAGTCGAAGATCGAGGAGACTGCACCCGGCAAAAGCCTCTTTGCTGCACCACCACATGGGAAGTGTGCAAGAGATGGTGAACTCATAGCGTCAAGCTCTTCAGAATAGGCATTAATGCATCAGGGAGGTAGAGTCTTCACCTCCCTCTGGGTCCTACCTCCCAACCCTGTTGCATTGTTGACTAAATTTCCAATACGGAAACTCCAGGGGACATATCTAAACAACAGCAAGGCATAAGGGTGGAACCCTTACAATGGGATGAGCAAAACTACCAGAAAATACAGAAGAAACGTCTTTCCTCCCCCTCCCCCACACCATGAAAGAATACAGTAAGCAAGTGACTATCTAAAACCCAGGAAGGGGGCCTTCGCCAACAACTGGACAATGCTGGTACCCTGATCCCGGGCTTTCCAGCCTCCAGAACTATGAGAAATAAACGTGTGTTGCTTAAGCCACCAGTTTATGGTATTATTACAGCAGCCCAAACTGACAAACAAAATATGCTAAGCTGAATACAGTTCTGATGAAATAATAATTTATTAAAGAAAAACTTAATGATACACACTTTTATCACACATCTGTGCTAAGACCAAAATAAATTAGCTTTCTGACATCCTTTTTCATTACACTTAAGATCCAGTCAGGAACAAGCTGGACAAATTCTTATTACAGTTTTGTCCTAGCATCAAAAGTTTTTAAATATGATTTCTTCATTATCATAGCTAAAATCCAGTAGGCACAAGTATACAGCTGTCCTAAAAGCTCCCAATTAGCAGTGTATTCAATTTGGATGTCAGCAGATTATCAGTCTTTACTAACCTAAACGTTTGGAGCTCAACTACTATTCTTTTCTTTTCTTTTTTTTTCTTTTCTTTTTTTTGGTGTGTGTGGTACTGAGGGTTGAACCCAGGGCCTCACGCATGCATGTTTTGCAAGTACTAGTGGCAGGTCAACGCAAAAGAAGAAAGCCCTCCACCAGATGGATTGACACAGTTGTCTGCAACAATGGGCTTAAACATAAATAAGATCCTTTGCCTGGCACAGAATCGGGAAGTGTTTCGATCTGCTGAACATAGGGTCGCTATGAGTCGGACTCGACTCGACGGCACCTAACAACACAACAACAGACCACTGAGCTGCACCCTCAGCCCATTTTTTTTTTACTTTTTTGAGACAGGGTCTCGCTAAATTATGCAGACTGCCTCTGGTTTCGAAATTGTGATCCTCCTGCCTCAGCCTCCTGAGTTGACCTACTATTTCTATAATGTTTGTCCAGCTACTGAAACAGTTTGTATTTCTTAGCACATAAAAATATCCTAGGGATAATTTAAGTGTTATAACTGGCCAACGTAGAACACACCAGTATAGTAGTATGGCATAATTCTTCCTTGGATAAACTATCTTAGACACCTACATACATATGGTCTAATTTAAGAATTCTGGAGACATCTGCCCCCACATCAACCTTATTGATTCAATCAAATGCAACTCTGGCACTTTCACTCTGTTTAACAGGGAGGAAGACAGTACTCTCAACCTCATTAATATTCATGGTTCACGAATATTACATATTTAGTTGAAGCCAATGATACAGCTTAGAGCTATCACAATCTGTTAGTCATAAAACTCCATTCTTGTGATGTTAGATTACCAGTTAATGCAGCAGATAAACTAACACAGAAAGCTATCTTCCACATTAAAAAATGTGGCATTATTTTTTGTGCAAAAGCAACTAAAAAGTTAAGAACAAACAAAAGCAAAACTCATAGGC
>VMDO01037979.1:0-13889 GCA_007922755.1 Pedetes capensis
TCACAAGGAAATGACTTCTGTTCTCCACCCTGATGAGGAGTCTGTCTTTATTGTCTTGCACAGTACTTAACACATTGCAGATGTTTAATTAATAAAGATTTCTCTCACTTGTGTTTGATGGTGAATTCTAACACTGAGGCTTGCTCTTTCTACAAGGATAATTTAGAGCTTCTCCTAGAGTGCAAGGTCAAGTGACAAGTTGGTAATTTTCGACCCTGTGTACAAAAGAATATTAAACATAACTCTCTTTTAATATGCTTATCACAGGAACATTCATGATTTGGCATTTAAACTTAGTCAACCTTGGATACTTGGTATATTCAGTAAATATCCAAAGTTTTATCTCTCAAAGTAAACAAACTATGATTAACATCTTTATAGTACCAACCTGGGCTGGGATTTAGTTCAGTTGGTAGAGCGCTGCACTGCAGTCTCTGAGGCCCGGAGTTCAATTCCATCACTGCAAAAATGGGAGAAGGGACTGGCAATGCACTCCCAAGGCAATCCCAAAACAGTCAGCCATTGAAAACCCTATGAGGGTCACTATGAGTCGGATATCGACTCGACGGCACCTAACAACAACACAACAAAGTACCAATCTGACATTATTTGAAGCTGATTTCTCTTAAATTCAGTTATTTTAGTATTTATAACTTTAAATGAAAATCAGTGAAAGACATTTATTACATGCTAAAATATCTTGCTTACCATATTATGGGTGAAAGATGATAAGAGGTGAATCCTAAGTAGCAAATTATAGTCATGCTGGACTATAAAAAGTCCCATAGATTTTCATACAGATTTGGAAGATGCATATACCTGATATAGAACTAGATGGTGTTTTTGCCATTGAAGATTCACTATGAGATAATTTTCAATGAAAGAAGTAAAAACTGTGAAATTTATATAAATATAATCCATTATCACATATGTCAATGAAAGCACATCATATTCTTCTTAGAAGTGTAATGTGTTATTAGTTTATTATAAAGGTGTTTCAAGCATAAGCATGTTTAACTTTTGACTTGCAATTGTGGATATTTTGGTATAAGAACAAGGAACAAATAAAATCAAGAACAAAACAAGATAAAAGTATAAATTTCCAAATATGATTGATGTTAATCCAGTGTTTCTTAGTATTTTGTTAAGACTGCATAGCCCAATCAAAATAATTGAACAAAAGGAAGCAAATGTTTCAGCTGCAATTAGATAATTTTTCCAAAATTTGTTGCTGCATGTTAAGTTGCAGTGTCCAGGAGTAATGTAAGTTTGACTTTTTGCTGTGGTTGCCATGTACTCCTTAAATTTCATATATTGAAACTTACTTACCACCTGTGATAGCATTATGAAATGCTGAATAGCATTTTTAGGAAATGATTAAGTCAAGAGGGCAGAGCTCATATCAGACTCTGAATTTGCTAATATCCTGATCTTCGAATTTGCGGCTTACAGAACTGTGAATAATATATTTCAATTGCTCTTAACTTCTTCAGTCTGGTATTCTATTGTAATGGCATGAACAGATTAAGACATTTCCTAACTCCTGCTATGAGTAACATACTTACAATTTCACATGAATTCCTCTAACACTCCCAGGAATGATGGCAATACTTTTGTTTCACTAAGATTTTTTTGCCTTTAAAAGAAATGTGACTCTGGTATTTTTAGCTTTGTCTTATTTTTAAAAAAAATTACTTTAAAATAATTGTTTTAATTTGAACTTTGTTTAGTTTGAATACAATGTGGAATATCTTTTCATATGCTGCCTCGACATTTGATTATTTTCTTTGATGTTTGGTGAGGTGTCTATTAGAGTCTTCTGTCCATTTTTCTCTATATATGTGCCTTTTAAAAAAATTTTTGTCTATTTAAGGTATAAACCATGATGTTTTGACATAAGTATATAATGAAATGATTACTGCAGTCAAACCTGTTATTACATCCATCATCGTACCCACTTACTTTTGGGTGTGTGTGATGAGAGCACCTAGTCTCTACTGTAACAGAAATGTGAAAATTGCAGTAAAATATTATAAACTATAATCCTCATGCTGCACTTTAGATCTTTACATTTTTTCATCCTACCAAACCATAACTTTGCACTCTTTCATTTACATCACCCTGTCCCTTCCCCCCACTACCTGTGGTAACCATAGCAACCACCATTCTACTACTTGTTTCTATGAGTTCAATTTTTTAAAAAATTCTACATGTGAGAGATATCAGTTTTTCAACTAATGGATTTTTTTTCCTGAATACTGGGGGGTTGAAATCAGTGCCTAGGACATGGCAGGTAACTACTTTAACACTGAACTGCACCCCCAGTTCCTTCCCTCTGTTTGACAATTTTGAGACAGGGTCTCTAAGTTGCAACAGCTGCCTCTGGCCTTGTACTAGCAATCCTACTGCCTCAGAATCCCAAATCACTGGGATTACAGGTGTGTGCCAAGGCACCTAGCCATAGAATTTTGATTTGATTTCTTTTAGCACTTTAAAGAAAAGATCCCACTTCCTCCATTTGCATACTCCAAGGGAGATTTTCTCTATACTTGTTCAGTATTTCTCAGTAGTGACTATGTAAGAAAAGCTTGCAGTGGTAAGGACTCTCTTCTATATTTTAGGCCCAAAGGGGTTTCACCTATGTGTTTGCTCAGCTTTCACTCATTGGCCAACAACTACTGAACTGTGTTGTCCGGAGTTTCAGTCAGCATTCTGACAGGTTCAAGAAAACTTGTGAACTTGCTGTTTATCCAGGTATTTTCTAATGCAAAATAGGAAATGATGCAGGTGAATCCAGCAGATATGTTTACAGTTTCACAGATGGTCCTATAACCCAAAAATGAGTTTTCCTTTCCTTTCCTCTCCTCTCCTCTCCTCTCTTCTCCTCTCCTCTCCTGTCCTGTCTTCTCCTCTCCTTTTACGTTTCTTTCTTTCCTGTTGTTTTTTGTTTTGTTGTTTTCGAAACAGGGTTTCACTATACATAACTTAGGCTGGCCTGGAACATACTATTGTAGCCCAGATTGCTTTCAAACTCACAATCCTCCTATTTTGGCTTCCTGAGTGATAGGAATACAAGCATGAGTCTCTATGCCTGGTAAGCAGTATACATACTATGCCTGGTAAGCAGTATGTATATTTCTAAGAACATACTGCCATCTCTCCATTTCCACTAACATTCAAGATATATATTCCTTTCAAGGAATATATATGTGTGTGTGTATATATGTGTGTGTGTGTGTGTGTGTGTGTGTGTATGTATGTGTGTGTGTATATATATATGTATATATATATATTATATATATGTGTGTGTGTATATATATATATACATATATGAGAGATCCACTAATCCTAATCTGCTTTTGGGACAAAAAATTCAAGCATAGCTCATGAAAAATCTGTGGTGGCAGATAATTCAGAGATCAGACACCAGCAATACCTCTTGCTTTCCCAGTTTCTCAAAAAATTGATACTGAATAAGGTCCAACTCAAGAAGAGAAATTTAGTTTTTCTTTGAACCCTAGAAAAATGTAAGCTAGAAAGAGAATTTTAATAAAAGAGTAACATTTTAAGAAGAAAAAAGAAAAATAAAGCATGCATTATAAATATGTATCTGATTTAGAGATCTGAACATCATTCCTCTTTATAAGTCAGTTCTCTCCCTTGAAAGGAATAAACGTCAGATTAAAAAATGTGTAATCTTAGGGGAGAAAATCATCTCATAGGGTCATTGAAGCTTATCCTAAAGTGTTGGTCTGTGGTTCTTTAAATTCTTCTCTCAATGGTCATTATTTTCATAGTGTATGTTGCAGAATATATTTTTCTGGTTTGAGAAAAAAATACCCTTAACTGTGTTTAGGCAAAAAGGAGACTCAGAAGATCCAGTATCTACAATATTTTGCCATTGTCTTCATTAATTGTGACCACTTGCTATAAAGTTTGGGAAAGTGATTTTTAACCTGTGTATTGAATCTTAGCTTGGAAAAAATAATCAGAAATTTTTAATTTACATGGAGATATCATAATATAGTATTGTTGAAAAACTATAGAGAAAATAATTTTCAAAGCATTACTGTGCCCTTCTCTCTAGATAGTAGATGTGTCAAGGGAGAAATGTACTTGGGATTTTCCATATGCATTTCCTTCATTTCCAGTTGTAACTGGAAACAATGGATGACTGACATGGAGTGTGTCGTCTGTAGACAGCCACAGATGTTGGTTAGTTGTTTGTTTTTTTCTTTATGCCTCACACCTTTACAAAATCTCTAGAGAGCTTTAGCTGTGGCAGTAAAATAATCCTCAAATCTCAGTGTACTTTAACAACAAAATGTTATTTCTCATGAATCTGCAGGTCAGCTGCTGCTCTACTATGCCTCAGATCAGCTCTACTGGACTCAGATCTGCTCTAAAAATCATTTTACTCTCTGAACCAGGAAGAGCTCTGAAGTGGTACAAGGTCTCCTCATGGAAGAGGATAGGAACTAGAAGTCTGACTGAGCTGCAAACATGCAATGAAGCAACATAAACATTTATAGAAGGGAGAAAGTACTGTACATTATTGAAGACGATAGTAAAAAGACCTCAATGCATTTAATGGTATCGTTAGGGTCCATTTATATGAATGTCACAATCTTCCTCCATGGTAGACATGAGCATCAGAGTTCTATTTTCCAAAAATTTTTGGAACCATTCTAGTTTCATGTGAACAAATATTTGCCAGATTTACATATTGTTTGCATTCTGAGGATGCTTTTAAAAACTATTTGTCCACTAAATAAGAACATACCTTTCAGGTATTTCCAATCCTCTTAAGATATAAATATTTATCAATACCTATCCAGTTGACCAATTCAGTTGAGGCTCAAAAGTACAAAGCTTCAGGAACATAAATATAAACCTGTAAAATTTTCAATAAATGAAATAAAAAGAGAGCACTAGCCAAAATATACTAGAATGTTCTAACAAATAGTAAGTTCTAATGTAAAGCCAAAACATACACCTTAAGTAAAAAAAAATAATTTAGAAAGCACACCTTTGAGGCAGAGATCAAACATTTTAAAATGTGACTGTTCTTTTACAGTCCCTTAGATACTCAAGCTCATAAATTCTTTTATTTAACTCATTAAATTTAAAGTACAGAAATACAATTAATAACTTACTGTCAGGTTCATTAAGAGAAACATAATTTCCCTTGAAAGATTAGAGAGATAAAGAGGTAAACAACTTCCTATGAAAGTATAAAATTAATATTTAAAAGAGCATGGTAGTATATCTAAATTGATTAGAGATGAGCACAATATTGTCTCCATGTGAAAAGTTACAGAAAACTCTAAGAGGCAACTTTTCCAGTTGCATCAATGGAAATATACAATTTTCCTCAATCAATGAAAGTTTAAACTCTGCATAATATCAGGACAAAACAACTTTTAAAATAAAGATACACAGTATTTTGTCATTGCTAGTATTTCTAATTAATCAAGCATTATTCAAGTAAAGTTGCATTAGACTGTCTGTAGAGTTTCCTAGTATAGTTGGACAGAGTAAGTTAAACCTCGGCAATATGTTTCCCAAGTGGCAATGTCTTTATTTAGGTGGCTTATTTATCTGGAAGCACAATTACTTTAAAGAATCACACTCTGCTCTTAGAATGGCCAAACTCAGTAGGTGATCATTAAAAGATATATTATACATTGTAGTACATATGATTTGGGAGGAAGAACTAGAATAGAAAACAAATATGTTCTGTGCTACAAGATGATGAAATTTGTGCAGAAGCAGGAAGGCTATAGCTGTTAGCAAGGAAAATAAGATACAGGAAAGTAGAACACAAAGTTAAACTTGGCACAGAACCCTAATCCCCACCCCCAGTTAGCAGTTAGATTTGGAAGCAGGAATCATATTAATGGACACTGAGGATATTGTATGATGCATGTGGTTGCACGATTTCTTGTTAAGTAACTAGGAAAATGTATTATGTAAAATAGTGTTTGGCCTGCAATCCTATCACTGTGGTGTTAGATCTTAGAAGCTAAGCAGGGTCAGGCCTGGTTAGTACTTGAATGGGTGACCACCTGGGAACACCAAATGCTATAGGCTTGGAAAAAGGACCCAACAAACCACTCCCAAACACAATCAGCCATTGAAAACCCTATGCATAACAGAGAAGCACTAGCAACAGTGTTTCTCCTGTTGTATGTAGGGTCTCCATGAATCAGATACCAACTCATGCACCTAATAACAACAATAACAAAATAGTGTTTAGCATAATAATACTAGGTCCAATATAATGAAAAGAAATGCGAATAAGATTCTTCTAATCGTTACTTTGAGGAGAAAGCATGGTCAAAACATGAGGAAACCAGGTATTTATCAGATGTTGTTTCTTCTTGTGTTTGTTAGGTGCTATTATTAGGTTCTAACTCATAGCAAGCCAATGTACAACAGAATGAAACACTCCCGTATGCTAGACATAGGATCTTTTTTGTGTGTGTGTAAGTCCATTGTTGCAAACACTGTGTCAATACATCTAATTGATGGTCTTCCTTTTTTTCTTTGATCCCCACTCTCCCAAACATAATGGCCTTCTTCAGGGATTAGTCCCAAAATATGTAACAATCTAGCCATCCTTCCTTCCATGGGGCACTCTGGTTGCACTTCTAGGATAGATCTTTTGATTCTTTTGGCAGTCAATGATATATTCAATATTCATCTCCTGCACCATAATTCAAAAGCATTAATTTTCCTCCTGTCTCCTTTATCCAATGTCCAGCTTTCACTACCATATGATGCAATTGAAAATAGCATGATATGAGTCAGGCTCGCCTTCATCTTTAGTATGACATCTTTACTTTTCAACACATTAAAGAGGTTCTATTCAACACCTTTCCCAGTGCAATAAATCTTTTGATTTCTTGACTCCTGCTTCCATGAGTGTTGATTGTAGAACCAAGTCAAGCAAAATTTTGCACAAATCCAATCTTTTCTCCATTTATCATGCAGTTGAGTAGTGACCCAGTTGTAAGGATTTTTGTTTTACTGATGCTAAGGTGCAAGCCATACTGAAGGCTGTGTGCCTTGGTCTTCATCTGTAAATGTTTTAACTCTTCTTCATTTTCAGCAAGCAGAGTTGTATCACCTACATAACACAGGTTGTTTATGAGTCTTCCTCCCATCCTGAAGCTGTGCTTTTCTTCATAAAGTCCAGTTTCTCAAGTTATTAGTTCAGCATAAAGATTGACAGGATACAGTGAAAGGATACACTCCTGATGCACACCTTTCTTTACTTTAAACCAGGCAGTGCTTCCTTGTTCTATTCGAACAACTGACTCTTAGTTCATGTACAGATTCCTCATGAATACAATTAAGTGCTCTGGTATTCTCATTTTTTGTAGTGTTATCCATAAGTTATTATGATCCACATAGTCAGATGCTTTTTCATAGTCAATAAAACAGGCAGACATTGTTCTGGTATTCTCTACTTTCGGCTAATATGCTCTGACATCAGCAATTATGTCCCTGCTTCCACTCCTTCTGAATCTGGCTTGATTGTTCAGCAGTTCCATTTGTATATACTGCTGCAATCACTTTTGAATGATCTTTAGCAAAATTTTACTGGTGTGTAATATTAATGATATCATTTGATAATGTCTAAATCACCAATTTTTGGTATAATATGTGGATTCTAATATCCATTTTTTTTATTTTTGAGAAATTTCATAAAATAAATGATCATATATAATACTCATATTGAAAATAAAGTGTTTCCATATCACACTTTAGAATCGCAAAATATTTTAATACTGTTAATCCTTATAACAACCCTCCCTAGAAGAGATTAATATTTCATTTCACCACAGTGCTGTGTGTCATATTCAGGAGTTAGAAAAGTCAGGATTGGAATCTATGTCTCCTAAAATCAAAATTCTTACAAATCACTTAAAATAGAGAGTAGTATTTGAAAAATGCATAAGGATTGATCACGGTATAAATACTTCCAGTAGAGAATATTACAACAAGACAGCTGTCATTGTGACCTTTTAAAAGGTACTGGAAATGCCATGTGTGGCCTAAATAGCACACTGAATACAGGCTGAAGTGTTCAACAAAATCTAAGCTGGGACAAATAAGAACAATCTGTCAAACCAGCTGTTCTCAACATTTGATAAATCTCTCGTACAGAAAAAGAATCATATCTTTGATATTATTCTCCACTCAATGGAGATAAATGCCAGTATATCAATTTTGTACACATTTAGGGGTTTCCACAAATCCATCCTGCACAAAATTAGAATAGCCACTCAGAAAACACATTGTTAAGATATTTTGCTCATGGCAAAATTAGAATTTGACTTTCGTAAGTGGCTTGAGTTTTATGCTAAAAAATCAATGGAAAAATGGTGAAATGACATTGGAAATAGTTCAGAGGTTTCCCACTCAAAGTCATTCCTTATATTATTTTTAAATTTAAGATTAATGATGAGTTCCAACCTAATAATGAGGATGTACTGATTATACTGTGTTAAGTTAATATGTCTCAATATACTTGAAGCTACTTTCAACCTTTTATCTTTCATAGGAAAAAAACAGAAAAAAGAAAACAAAATATGAAGAGTATGACTATTTGACTATTTGATAAAAATCTAATAGGTAATAAAATCAGACAATCTACTACAATTATCTTTGGAAAATATGTTTTATTGGCTGTTCACATAAAATTGGCCTAAAGAATCAGAGTGTATGTGTGTCAAAAATGGAGCTGCAGAGAAAAAGGTTAGGATCTTGTCAAGCTATGAGAGGGTTTGCATTATTCTGCAGGTAAAGTGAGCAAAATTAATGCAATAAATCTTTTTCTATTTCATGAAGTTAAACTAAAATATAAACATAGCAGATATGTAAAAAATACACAACTTGCATTTTTTAATTGAAAATTTTTAATGTACACCCTAATGTGATTCATTCTGACATGCTTTTCATTGTGACATATCCATATATGCATTTTGTTGTACATTATTCATATAGGTTCCCCCTTACCCTCTTATGAGCTTCTTCCCTCCCCCACCACCCAATCAAAGATTTCTCTACCAATTACTTGTCCTTTTATGGTAATGTTTTTCTATATATCCTTGGGTTCCAGTTTTAAGAGAGAAACTTTTTCTGTAGTGAACTTTCTTTTTACCTTGTCAGAACTTACATGCATTTTCTAGACCATCTATAATAATACCATTCTTAGCTTTTTTCTTTTATTGTGATCTGACCTTTGTATAAGATGTTTTCCTTCTTATAATTTTGATTCAGCTCCCACATATGAGTGAGAACATGTGGTGTTTCTCTTTCTGAGCTTGTGTTCATTCACTTAAAATAATTTTTTCCAATTCCATCCATTTTGCTACGTAGGGCATTATTTCATTTTTTTTGATTGCTGAGTAGTATTCCATTGTGTATATGTACCATAGTTTATTTTTATCCATTCTTCTGTTGAAGGGCACTTTGGTTGATTCCATATCCTGGTATTGTGAAAAGTGCTGCATTGAACATGGAGATGCAGGTGTCTCTCTGGTATGATGGCTCATCTCCCTTTGGGTAAATTCCCAATAGTGTTATAGCTGAGTCATATGGTAGATCTATTTTTAGTTTTTTAAGATACCTCCATATTGATTTCCACAGTGGTTGGACCAATTTACAGCTTCACCAACAGTGTACAGTGTTCCCTTTTCTCCACAAGCTCGCCAGCATTTGTTCTTATTTGTTTTATTGATCTTGGCCATTCTTACTTGTGTAAGGTAAAATCTCAAAGTCGTTTTAATTTGCATTTCCTAAGAAATGGACAAATTTATTAGCACATACAACCTACCAAAGCTAATCTCAGAAGACATAAATGACCTAAACAATCCTATTACATATACAGAAATAGAAAAGATAATAAAAAGTCTCCCAACAAAGAAGAGCCCAGGTCCTGATGGATTCACAGCAGAATTTTACCAAACTGTTAAAGAAGATATAATACCTGTCTTCCTCAAATTATTTCAAAAAACACAAAAGGAGGGAACACTCCAAAATTCATTCTATGAAGCTACCATCACCCTGACACCTAAACCAGGAAAAGATTCATCTAAGATAGAGAATTATAGACCCATCTCCCTTATGAATCTAGATGCAAAAATACTTAGTAAAATTCTGGCAAACAGAATCCAGCAGCATATGAAAAAGATTATTCACCATGACCAAATGGGGTTTATACCACAGACGCAAGGCTGGTTCAACATACAGAAATCAATTAATGTAATCCAGCATATCAAGAAACTGGCAAACGAAAACCACATGATCATCTCAATTGATGCTGAAAAGGCCTTTGACAAAGTGCAACACCTTTTCACGATAAAAATGCTGGAGAAGATAGGTATAACAGGCAAATACCTTAATTTCATAAAAGCCATTTATGACAAACCTATAGCCAACATTACATTAAATGGAGAAAAACTTAAACCATTTCCTCTTAGATCTGGAATAAGGCAAGGGTGTCCTCTCTCCTATTCTATTTAACATAGTAATTGAAGTCCTTGCCAGGGCAATCAGATAAGAGAAAGAAATCAAAGGGATACAGATTGGTAATGTAAAGGTCAAATTATCCTTATTTGCAGATGATATGATTCTATGCCTAAAAGACCCCAAAACCTCAAGTAGAAAACTTCTAGAACTAATCAACTCCTTCAGCAAAGTGGCAGGTTATAAAATTAACACACAAAAATCAATAGCTTTTCTTTATACCAATTCCAAACAGGAAGGGGAGGAAATTTCAGAAAAAAATTCCTTTCACAATAGCCTACCAGAAAATTAAATACCGTGGAATCAATCTAACCAAAGACCTTTCGGATATCTACAAGTAAATTGCATTAAAGAAAGAAATAGCAGAGGACACTGAAAAATGGAAAGGCCTTCCCTGCTCCTGGATAGGGAGAATTAATATAGTATAAATGGCTATCCTACTAAAAGCACTTTATAGATTTAATGCAACTCCCATTAAAATTCCACTGACTGACTTTACAGAAATAGAAAAAATTATCCAAAAATTCATATGGAACCACAAAAGACCACGTATAGCCAAAAAACTCTTAAGCTGCAATACTAATGCAGGTGGAATCACAATCTCTGACTTCAAGCTATACTATAGGGCAGTGGTAGCAAAAACAGCTTGGTACTGGCACAAAAATAGGCCTGAGACATCTGGAAAGAATAGAAGACCCAGAAATACCTCAATACACATATAGCCACCTAATTTTCAACAAAAGAGCAAAGCAAGTAAACTGGAAATACGATAGCCTTTTCAATAAATGGTGCTAGGAAACATGGTCATCCACATGCAGAAAAATGAAAACTGACCCACATCTCTCAATATGCACAAGAGTTAACTCAAAATGGATAAAAGATCTCAACATAAAACCAGAAATTTTAAAACCTATAGAAGACAAGATATGCAATACACTGCATCACATAGGCACAGGAAAGTATTTCCTTAATAGGACTCCAATTGCTCAAGAAATAGCAACAAAAATAGATAAATGGGATTACATGAAATTAAAAAGCTTCTGAACAGCAAAAGAAACAATTAACAGAGTCAAGGAAACCCCTATGGACTGGGAAAAAAATCTTCACATCCTATACAACTTGCATTTGTTAGAAAAGAAATTAATGAGTGAATACATAACTTTCTTAGTTCCAATGATATGTCAGAGACTGGTAGTTGCCTACTCAATCTTTATTTTTCTACGTGTTCTTTATTACTTGGGCTAGGAATATGCTGTGATAAAATACTACATTTGTCAGTTTATTTTGAGGTCATGTAACTAAATATAAGTGAAACGTGGTGGTGCCTCTAGGAAGGGCCCTCTGCTGTTAAGCTTTTGTGAGGTTATCCTAAATCAGAAAACCAACTCAACAAATGCCATGATTTGGAACATAACATTTGGAAACCCAGAATCATATCTAACTCTCATAATGTTATGCTGATGTTTTAAATGATGCTGTTTTCTATGTATTTTTTACTCTAAGATCCAATTTGAAGAAGGTTCTCCAATTTGGGACAGACTGTTCTCTTTTTTTTATGGGAAGACCAGAGAAATTTCAGAAGCAGCTGATGATAGTTATTAAACTTTTGCTGGTGTGTGGTATATGAGATACTCACATTCCAAGAGCCAAACACATCACATGATTCAGTAGAAAACCTACTACACATATAGTATAATTGAGACAGAAAACCACATTTGTATAATAAAATCTTGAGTGGTTTTTAATGTATTTTATAGGAAAGATTAGTTATGATGTGAAAGTATGTGTGGTTGTGCATAATTACATAGTATTAATGCCATATTCCCTATGGTTTTGAATTTTGTGATAATTTCAATTAATTGAAATGTTTATTTATTAAGGATGAGATATATATAATTTGATATTTATATAGTTTTATTCCACCTCTAGGAAAATGTATCTATGAAAATTGTTATTGTTAGGTGCCATTGAGTGGGGTTCAACTCACAGGGACCCTATGTACAACAGATGAAACACTACTCAACATTGTGCCATGGCTGGCACTATTGTCAGTGCATTTCTGCTATTCATAGGGTTTTCAATGGCTGATTGTTTTTAAGAGTGAGTTGCTGGGTCCTTCTCCCAAGCCTACAGCACCAGGTATTCCCAGGTTCTCTCCCATCCCTTCCTGGTTTCTGAGATGGGATCAGATGCCACCATGGTACAGCTGTAGGCCTATGAAAATCAAATAGTGGAAAAAAACAGTTTCAGGTAATGGCAACTTGTAGAATTTTGATATTCACCTATATATAAAAAGTGTAAAACTAACTAAAATTGCCACACAATCATTTTAGGTAATAAAAATCATCCACAGAGAATCAATAAATTGAAAAGTATTTTTGAAAAGTAACATAAATTTGAGGTAAGAATGTGAAGTATTTGCAGCCTTCTTGATAAGTACAGCTCTCTTCAGGTGAGAAAAACAAGTATACCATCTCAGAGCTGTGGAAGAATCTGCAGAGTACCAAAAGAGGTACAACTGGGACAGAGATCTATGTGGATATGCTGGCCAAAAAGTGATCAACCAAGTTCATAATGAGTGGGAAAAACCAGAAGTGTACTAACCTGAAGTTGTAGGTTTAGTTTAGTGTATTTGGAAGACCAGTCAGAAATTTAATGGAGAGAAATTAGGAATTGGAAAACTATAAAAGTTGCTATGAAAAATTTGCCATATATTCCTTGCAGATTTCCAGAATATTCATGAGTGAGAATGACTGCAGAATCATGAGTGAAATGTGAAAGCAAAGGAAAACTTGAAATTTTCTATAACGCTTTCTCTGATCACACATGGCTGGACTAACAGCATACAAGCCCACAAACTTAAAATGTTTGAAACAAATTATGATCACAAAAGCTGCACAAACTCAGGATTGATCACTAGGGACATGAAATAAAATCATAATAAAAATAAGAAAAACTAAATAGAGCCACCAGCCACTGAATATTTTGGGGGAAAACAGATTATATAAACTGAGTACTGGCTAGTTTTTAAAAATAAGTAACTACATTAGAAAATAAGTATATAATTAACAAGCAAATAAATAAAATTAATAACTCTTGGAAAAATAAAATAGAACCCAGAGCTTTAATAATGTGTTACTTTTCATGTCCAATTTTCAACCCAGACAAAGCACATAAAGAAAAAGGAAAGTGTAACCCACGTGAAGGAAAACAACTTAAAAAGTAGTCAATGGAAATCAACTTTAAGAAAATATAGGAACAAAAGTTGGAATTAATAAACAAAAACTTAGAAGTACTTATACACTCAAAGAATTAAAATAATTACATGTAATACATTTAACAATTGTATA
>VMDO01037980.1:0-13882 GCA_007922755.1 Pedetes capensis
AAAATCAACTTGTTCTTGCTGCAGATTTGAGCAGGGTCCTTATGGAAGGGGACAGGCTCAGTTGCTCTACAGGGACCTCTGACAGGGTGATGGAAGGAGAGGTAAGAAGTGGATGAACTCAGAGAGCTACTTTGGAGGTCCAGTAGCCAGATCTTAGAGACTAGTGTAACATGAGGGCTAAAGAGAGGCAGGGTCATTCAGGGGGTCTATTCTGAGGTCCTGGGTGGGTGCCTTGTATATTATCAGGGGGACTCTTGGTAAGGCTCCTTGCAAAGTGAAGGAGGCACAATCCCTAACCCTAGGGAGATAGTCCCTGCAAGTCTCCCTCCCTAGTATGAGAAGATGGAATTTTAAAGAGGGAATCAGGGGAAATCTTTTCTGAGAAGGAGGGTTTAAGCTAATCTTGGAGAATCAACAGGATTTCGTGAACAAAGAATGAGCAGCAGAAAGTTCTAAATAATAAAAAACAGCTACCATGAGATGTGATGCTGTCATATTCTGGATCTCCTGCAGGTGCTCCACAGGTGTTAGCTCAATCTTGAAGCAATACCATCAGGTGGGCACTATTATCTTCCTTTTACAGCATGCATTGAAGTTTGGGAGTTAAGGAACATGCCTACTCTTCACATAAATATTCAGACATAGGCTTTTCTTGGCAGGGAAGGGGTGGTTATTTTTTAATTTTAAGAAGCATCTTAGAAGTGAAACATTTCAAATGCTTAACATGTGCTTAACATGTCCATCAGGGCCTTGCCAGATGGAGCAGTGAGGGCTGTGGTTATGAATGCAGACACTAAAGCCAGACTTCCTGGGTTCAAGGGTAGGCTCTGCCATTTGAGCTCTCTGAGTCTCAGTCTTCCCATCTGTAAAATGGGGTTGACAACCATAGTTTCTTCTTCAGAATTGTGGTGAGGACTAAGAGAGTTAATTCTGGGCAATGATTTTTTCCTTCCAGTATTGGAAGCTTTAACCCAGGGTCTCACACTTGCTTTACAAGCATTCTACCACTGAGCCTTAATCCTCGCCCATTTTTCACTTTTTATTGTGTGACATAGTCTCACTAAATTACACAGGCTGCCTCTGGCCTTGAACCTGTGATCCTCCTTCCTCTATGTCCGAAGTCTCTGAGATTACAGGCATGTGCTATTGAGCTTGACAATGATTGTTGTTAAATAAAAACAATCTTATTTAATTCTAATTCTCGCCACAACTCTGTTTTGTCCATTTTTCAAATGACTTAAGTTGTTGCCTGAGGTTACATGGAAACTAAATGGCAGGACCAGGATTCAAACCATATTCTTTCTGACCGTAGTGTCCTGTGGTGCTGGTCTGCTCTGGGTTAGAGAAATGAGAATCTTTGTTCCTGATTTTGTCTCAGTGGGTTGATTTCCATGACTTACATCAGAATATTTACAAATAAATCTAAATGCTCCTTCCTATCATTTCTCTTTTTTCCATGTTCATCTCTTACTGATGAACAGAAGTGATGATGATATTTTGTAAACCTTAATATCTCACTCAAAGCTACTCAATCCTTAATTGCTTTTCCCTTTTTATTTTTATTTTTTTCCTGACATTGCTGTGCAAGCATAGCTATTAACTGGGAAATGCTCTCATGAAGCAAACTAGGAGAAATTTGAGGTTGGAAGAAAGACTTGGAATTGGAGCATTTGCTTAACTTAAATCATTGCTTAGTTAATCTATAGTAGAAACCAGAACAACCAAAGAAAGAGAGACCACACCCTGGAACTAGTTATAATCTTGATTGTCTCCCAGAGAATGAGGCACCGTGGTATACTTAGTGGCAAGACTCATGAATTATAAAGCCATTTGTTCATTTGCATGAATTAATTGGATATCTGCAAACTTCCTGTCTAGGGAAAGATACTAAATATTTTAGGCTTTACTGGCCACATTTTCTTGGGAGCACTTAGCACCTAACAACCATGACAACAGCACTTAGCAACTCTGCCATTGTAGTGTGAAAGAGGTCACAGAAAACATAAACAGGTATGGCCCTATTCTAAAAAAAATTACTTATGGATACTGGAAGTTGAATTCTATATTATTTTAATGTATTGTGAAACATTACTCTTTTGACTCCCCTCGACCATTAAAAAATATTTTAAAAAGCATATGAAGCTCATAGGCTAAATTTGACATACTGGGCATATTTTGGCAGTCCCAAGTTTACTCTGTAACAAGCACTGTATGAACAAATAGCTATAGCCTTTGCCCTCATAGAGTATTTGTAAAATGGTTTAGATTTCACCAAAAAAGTAGCTATGCCCAAAATTTAGGGGAAATACTGGGTTTGAGGAAAATTTCTTTACTGCAGGACTTCTCAGTGTTTAATGTGCTGCTCATGTTTTAAATTTCCAAGAAATTCATGGCAAAACAAACTTGCAAGACCAAACTTTTTTGACTACAGAACCATTTTTATATACAGAACACTTTTCAGAACTGTTGTTACAGGGAACCCACTGAGAAAACTTGCTTTCCTTTTCAATAGGAGGATGATCACTTGCCAAGCCACACAGCAGCTGAGCCAAAAGATGAGGTCTGAATTTGAGGTCTTCCTTTCTAGAAGGTTTATTCTCTATCTCCCAATGACTAGGCAATGTTTTAGAATGACATCCATTTTTTTTTTTTTTTTTTTTTTTGATGAGAAGGTGGAAGTAATAAAGAGAAGCATCCATTTTGTAATTTTGTAAAGCACACTATGTTATTTCTCATTTGGTTATGTAAGCCTCTGGGTGATTTGCATGGTTGTGCCTGTGGCTTTCAGTCCTTACTGTTCCCAAGACTCCTCTCAGACTCACCCCACATCAGCTGCTGGATTCGTTTTCAATTCCACTTTTCTCAGTCATATAATTGCTGCTTTAATAATTAAACTTCAAAGCCCAGCTGACCTTAAGCTCTTTGGGGCCGTGGCCTGCAAAGCTGAAAGATGCTGAAATGAAACTGGGAAAAGCTCATACACATTACACTAAGGTGTGAGGTTTTTAAAGCAAACATGAATACTAGGATTTAGAGGGACCAGTTTCTATTAGAATCAGAGAGCCTTTCCAAAAGCTCATATAATATGCATGATCCTTGAGACCGTAGGTGCTAAGGGACTTAAGAATAGAATCATATCTTATGTGGGAATTAGTGTTTAAGGTACACACATAAGAGAATTGTGTAGAGCCAAAATTACCCTCCAAAATCCTTTAAATCATCAATAAAGTGTAAAAAACGAAAACCCCTGACTTGTGATACTGTATAGTTTCTCAGTCCACAACACTAAGTTGTGAGTGCCCTGGTTTTCAGGTTAAGAATAGATGAAGTAGTTGGCTTCCATTTAGGAGCCTTGCTGTAATATATAAGAACCAATTTTCCCTCCTAGGTAGTTGAATTACCCTGAGAGATAGGCTGATCCAATAGCCTGTATGGCCTGCAATGTCTTATCATAAATGACCATAGAGAAATCACACTGGAAAATGTGATTTTATTTTTTATCTGTCCTCCAGAGTAGGGTCCCAAATTTCTTTTGCATTTAAGTTCATTTATCACTATCATAATGCCTTTGGCATTGCTGGGACACTGTGGTTTCCCAGAGACATATTAGATGCTCTACCCAGTCACTCAGTGAAGATCCTGAGAAGGATATGGGTAAACTGTAAGGAGAAGGAATACAGGTGAGGTCCATTCATTCCGAAGATTAAAAAGAATGAGTTAAACAAGGTGAAATGAAGTGATATAAATATCTTCATTTTGCTGATTGTTTCCTTTGCTGTATAGATCGTTTAGTTTGATGTAATCCCACTGTTTACTTTTAATTTTGGTGCACACTTTAGTGTCATATCCAAAATCATTGTCAACAACACCATTGTCAACCAATAATAATACAGGGATATGAAGGACTAAAATGTACAGAGAACAATTCAATATATCATGTTCCATGCTAAACACTTTGCATAATATATTTAATTAAGTCTCCATAACTTTGAGTTATATTGCAATTATTAACCCATTTTACAGATGAGAAAACTGGGGCAGAGAGATACTTAAAAACATATGCAAGGAAACAGAGCTAGTAAATGACAGAGTTATGATTCTAAACCAGGTCTTCAGATTTCAGAGGCCATAATTTCTCCTTTGTACCTAAACCACATGGACATTGTGTAGTGTGAAAAGTAGTAGGATTGGGAGCATAAAGCCTGAATTTTCTAACCAGCTGATTCCTGCTGTATATATGACACTTGCAATGCTTTTATTTGCCCAAACAACCTGGGTTTCACCCAAATTTCTCCATTCACATCAACATCCATAGCGTAGGACTTGTAGGTTCTACCTCCTAAATTCGTCAGCATTTTCTTTCTTTCTCTCTATTCATGATGTAGTCAGACCACTATCATCTTTCTCCTGGACTCTTGTAACAACTTCCCAATAGACCTTCCCATCTTCAGTTTCATTCTTCCAATCCATCCTCCATCCATTCCATGTACAAGTGATCTTATGGGAATGCAATTCTTTACGTGTGTTTCTCTTGCTTAAAAATCCCCACATAAGCCTTAATTAGTATATAGCACTTAGTAGGTGCCAGGTATTCCTTTATGCATCTTACATATATCTCATCTCATTTATTATTTTTACACAGGGTTGGTTTATGCTAGATCCTAGATACAAGTTATAGCAGGAAATATTTTTTTCTCAGTTTAAAAAATAAATGAAGAAGCAGCAGCTAGGCATGAGGGCACATGCCTATAACCCCAGCAACTCAAGAGGCAGATGCAGGAAGATGGCAAGTTTGAGACCAGAGAGCCTGCATAAGGTAGTGAGACCCTGTCTCAAGATAAAAAATAAAAAAAGAGGCTGGGGGATGCAGCTGAGTGGTAGTGCACTTGTAAAGTGTATGTGAAGCCCTGGGTTCAACCCTTCAGTACTGGGGGGAAAAAAAAAGAAAGAAAAAGAAAAAGAAAAAAAGAGAGAGAGAGAGAGAGAGAGAGAGAGAGAGTCTACCTCCAGTTCAGTTTGGTTGTGCCTTCTGGAGGGTATGAACATCAAATCTAACCTGATTTCGTCTCACCATTTCTTGTTTCCTAGATTTTCTAGAATAGAATTTGCTCCTTCTTGACAACATAGTACCAGCATAGTACCTTCCTGACAACATAGTACCATAGTACCAGAAATATGATGCCATATTTCTCACTGAAAATCCAATGCAGTATGTTCCACCTGTACTTCTCATTATATGCCTGAATGTTTAATTTCTTTTAGCAGAAGGGGCTGGGAAGAGATCTAAAATCTCTAGGGAGTAGACTGGATTTGTCCTCTAGCATAATAATAAGTTGAATTGAGAGAGTACTTTTTCTAAGTAGCAAAATTTCAATTCTTTGTCTCTGTCTCTCTCTCTCCGTCTTTTGCTTTACCACCTCCCCACATGCACATGCACCCATATGCACATGCGCACACATCCCCATCTTTCAAAACCTTCTCAGCTTCTATATTAGTAGTTTCTTTGACTTATTAAACATTTATTATGTTTCTTTATTGGATGTTACTGTTGTAATCACTTGGATATTTCCCTCCATCGATCCTCTTCAGAAATATTAGTCTTTGTAGCTATCAGAATCAACAGCCTCAATGTTGGAGGATTTGAAATTAAACATCAGTCTGTATCTTACACATATAAAAAAGAGACTCACCTTCAAGAAAGGTGGAATTTTATTTCATTTGGCTAGGCTTGTGGGTTGGAGAATTGTTGGAAATACTTTGGAAATTAATTTTTGCTGATTTTCTGGGGAAAGGAAATGTATTCTCTAGGGCTGTGTCACAGGCAGGAAGCAATGCTTTTTGAAATGAAGACAGGTAGAGCCATTCATCTGGGTGATTCACAAGCAACCATGCTGCATCCAGCGTTCAATTAGATTTGCTGCTACTTTGGTCTATTAGGAGAAGAATATGTTATTTCCCTGATTTGTTCAGTGCTGAGGGTTGTTCCTGAACCTTAGGCTGAGAGACTGGGTGGCAACTGCATGCTATAAGCAGAGCCCTGGGGTATAGTTGGGGGCATCCTATCTCTTGTGATTAAACAGAGGCCCAGAAGGCCCTGGGTTCCACTCTTGCTGTAGCACATGGCTGTGTGACCCTTGTGCAGGTAGTTTAACCTGGTCCTGTGTTGTGTAGCAAGGATGATAGAAGGACCAACTTCATTGAGGTGCTATGAGAATGTCAAATGTGTGTGAATGTATGTAAAACATTAGGAATAGCAGCTACTCTACAGTAAATGCTCAATAAATGTTCTATTCTTCTCTGTGTTAACTTTGTTAAATAATTGTTGTATTTTTACCTATTTCTGGGTCTACTCTGGTACATTGCATGTACTCAAATATTAATTGAGTGAGTGAATAAACAAATTGGATAGAGGCAAAGACCCAATGGGACTAACAGCCAAATAATAATAACGACCGAGTACCCTTTGTGAGACACAATAAAAGCATTTTGCCTTAACTCATCTATTTCTCAGAATCACTCCAGGAGAAGGTGACTATTATTACTCTCACTTACAAATGAGGAAACTGAGGAACAGAGGCATTAATCCAGGAATCAAACCCACTTGATAATTGCTGGAACAACTTTTGAAGGAAGGTTTGTCTGATTTTAGAGCTGGCCAGAAACAACTGAGACTCAGGTATAAACAGGCCATGCTTACTTTGGAGGTCTCTCAGTTCCCCTCCCCTCTTCTTCTTATTTATTTATTTATTTTTTGGTGGTACTGAGGGTTGAACCCAGGGCCTCGTACTTGTATGTTCTGCAAGTGCTGGACCACTGAGCTGCACCCCCAGCCCATTTTTTACTTTTCGAGACAGGGTCTCACTAAGTTACACAGACTGCCTCTCGTTTTGAACTTGTGATCCTCCTGCCTCCACCTCCCGAGCTGCTGGGATTACAGGCATGCATCACCGCCCAGTGCCTCCCTCTTCTTTTTCAGGAATATTCCAGTGTAGGATGTCACATGTGTGTTTATTCACAGAGAAATGACAGTAAAAATACTGGTAGTGGTTTTGGAGTTGAAGCACCTCTTTCATATGTTTGGATAAAAACAGTCCATTTCCTTGGGAGGAGGCAATACCCATGTTCACATTCACCCATAGAGAAAGGGCACCCACCTTCTCAGGTGGCCTGGGTGGGTCAGGCACAGTACTCCATGCTTTCTATACTATGCTGTTGAGTCCGACTCATAGAGACCCTCATAGAGTTTTCAATGGCTGACTGTTTCAGGACTACCTCGGGAGTGGGTTGCCACATCCTTCTCCCATTTTGCAGTGCTGGGATTGAACTCGGGACCTCAGAGACTGCAGCGCAGCACTCTACCAACTGAGCTAAATCCCAGCCCCTTCTGTACTATATATTTTATTTAATGTAGCAATGACAATGATAAAAAGACAATGACAACAATTGTGTTATTAATTAGTTTATTCAACAAATATTTACTCAGTACCCCTCGGTGCTAGGCATTGCTTTATGTTGAGTGTATATGTAGAAAGAGCTAGAAGTGGCTGGCAGGATTTTGAAAGCCCAGAACTTTTGCTTTCAGTTGGATAAACTTGGAGGTGTCATTGAGCCTCTAAAGCTTCCTATGAGATCAGTCTGAGGTTGCAACTTTGCTTGATATTGTGCCCTATTTATTCTTTCCCCTTCCGTTTCTTTGTTCCCCATGGCCTTACCTGTTTCTCCTGGAGTACTTCCTTAATAAACCACTTGCAAATGAATTCTTGTCTCAGGATTGATTTCTAGAAAATTTGACCTACGACCCACCCTGTGACCTCAGCCTTCATCTTGTTGTTTATTAAGTCACAAATGATGGAAAATTCTTGAGGCAAAGAAATTCCAAGGTCAGATTCCTTGCTAGAACCCAGGGACAAGAAAATTCAATAAATTACACAGTCCATCACAAGGTTCTGAAACCAGGAATGTTCCAAGAAAACTCTTCGGGAGAGGTTGCCTTTTTCTCCCCATGGGTCAGCAGGACAGTGTGACACCTCAGCTTCTCTGGGTTGGCTGTTGAGATGGTTTAGATATGAAGTGTCCCCCCAAAAGACTCACGTGTTGAAGGCTTGGTCCCCAACTGGTGGTGCTCGTGAGAGGTGATTGGATCATGAGGGTACTAACTTCATCAAATCCATCAGTGAGTTCATAGCTGAATAAGCTATTAGGAGGTAGGGCCTGTTCAGAGTAAGTAGGTCACTGGGAGTATGTCTTGAAGGGTATATTTTGCTCTGGCCTCATCTCACTCTGCTTCTTGTATGCCATGAGATGTGCAGCTTTGCTCCACCATGGCCTTCCACCATGGTCTGCCTTGCAGGACCAGAAAAAATGGAGCCAGCCAACCATGGCGTGTCACCTCCAAACCATGAGCCAAAATAAATCCTTCCTCCTTTTAAATGGTCACAGTGATGAAAAGGTGATTAACAGCCATGGAGCTATAGTGTCATCAGTTAGAGATGGAGTGGTGACCTCCCAGTAGCAGGCAGAGCTGAATTAGAGGGCTTTAAGTCCCTCTGGAAGGAGTCCACAGAGAACCCAGATTTATCCCACAGTCATAACCTCATTGGGCCACAGTCCTTTCAGTGAGGGAGACCAGGCCTTCGGGAAGAGGCTTGTTTTACTCTGAGGAGGAATAACTTCAGAATGTTAATTGCTTTATTATTCTGGGCTTTGCAGTGCTTATTCATGCATATCCCTGTGCTGCCTAAAGGGCTTTTATTCCACCCAAAATAGCTTCTTACTCTTGAGTTGGTGAAAGAGATCACAGGCAGGAAGAAAGAAAGAAAAAAGAAAAGAAAAGAAAAGAAAAGCCAAACCTTACTTTTCAATCCTGCAACTTCAACTGGAGTTAAAATATACTTGGAACTGAAAATGTCACTCATACCTGACAGTTTGGAATCATCCCTGTCTTTAGTTCTTTATCTTGTTTCAAGGCTTTCCTATTCCATAAAAACAATCATATTTTCCAGAGCTTCGTCCCTGGCTGCAGAAGCCAGAATAATGGTCACCCAAAGGTGTCCAGGTCCTAATTCCTGGAATCTGTGAATACATTATCTGACACTGTGAAAGTGTCTATGCAGGTATGATTAAAGTAAGGGCTTTGAGATGAGGAGATATTCCTGGATTGTCTGAGTGGGCCAGATACAATCATATGGGCTATTAAGTAGTGTGAGAGGGATGCAGAAGGGTCAGAATCGGAGATTGTGTTAGTTGGTTTTACATCATTGTGATAAAACACCCACAGAAGCAATTTAAAGGGAAGAAAGTTTTGTTTTACTCATAGTTTCAGCGGTTTTAGTCTCCGGCTTCATTGCTTTGGGCCTGAGGTAAGGAAGAGCATCAGGATGGCAGGAGCATGTGGCAGAGGAAATTGTTTACCTCATGGCAGCCGGGATGCAGAGAGAGAGAGAGAAAGAGAGAGACAGAGAGAGACATAGAGAGACAGAGAGAGACAGAGAGAGACAGAGAACAAGAGAGCACCAGAGCAAAGGACCAGGGACAAGATACAGCCTTCAAAAGCATGCCACCAATGACCCATTTTTTCCAATCAGGCTCCACCTCCCAATAGCCCATTCAGTTATGTGCTCATCAATGAATTAATCCAACAATGAGGTGAATGCCTTCATGATCCAATCATCTCACAATAGCACCAACAGCTGGGGACCAAAGCGTCAATACATGAGCCTTTTGTGGGGAGAACATGTCTCATTTCCAAACCATAACAATGATGAAAAAAGAGGCTAGAAGAAGACCTTTGCTGGGAGTGGGCCATGAGCTAAGTGACACAAGCAGTCTATAGAAGCTGGAAAAGGCTAGAGACAGACTCTTTTAGGGCCTGTAGAAATAATGAAGCTCTGCTGACAGCTTGATTTTAGCCCTGTAAGACCCATTTCTGACTTCTGCCCTCTAAAACTGTAAGTTATGATAAGAAATTTGTGTTGCTTTAAGCTACCAAGATTGTAATTTGTTACAGCAGCAATAGGAAATTAATACACTGGCCCTCTACTCTTTTCATCCTGATTGTGCTCATCCTTTTAAGAATCTCATGGCTCAGATTTCTCCCTGTACACTGACAACTCCGTAGCTTTCATCTCTAATCTTGACCTTTCTTATGATTGCGGCATAGCTCCAGCTGCGCCCTCTACCTTCAAGTCCCCCAGGCACCACAAATGCCACATGAACTCTCCATTACATGACTGATTGGACAAATTGTTGATTTGACAAGCCACATTTTTAACATTGTGTGGCCTGAGATTGTTTCATGGCTTTTGAGGATTTAGGGGTTTGCTTTTGTAGAATGATAATTTATTTGTGTTTTTAAATTTCTTTCGAAGTGCATGTTGTGAATGCCATGGAATATAAGTGAGTTGTCATGTAGATTTCCCTGTGCTAGTTCATTCCTAATGAAGTGGTCTACTTCCATAAAATAGAACCCTGAGTATTTTCCTCAACTTCTTACTTTCATGCATTCTCTATATTGAGCATTGTTCAAATTCTGATTTTATTTTGTCAATATCACTTGGATCTTTTTTCTCTCCTGCATCATCCTTACCCTTCCCGGGTCAAGCACGGAAGAACATGGATAGTGCACCAGAATTATTGCAGTGCCCTCTATTTGACCTTCAACACCCTGATTCTTGTCCACCAGTTCATCTACCCCTGCTGCCTGTGCAATGCAGACCTGATTTTGTTACTTTCTCTTAAAACTCTCCAAGGTCTCCTCATTATCATCTGGATAAGGAGCAGATTTCCTAAGAAATTTTTGGTGATCTAATTCAGCCCTTTTGCCCTTTATGTGTACTGTTTGGCTTGGGGACTAATTGCCTGCTCCTTTATCCTTTTTCCTCACCTTAGCAGGAACCTGAACTCCATCCATCTGTTTTCTTGGCTTTCACTGAACCAGCAAGCTTTCACTGCTTCCTGGTCTGTGTGCATGTTATTTTCCCCACCTCTTTTGTTTATGTATCTACCACTTACCCTTCTTTGCCTATGTAACTACTACTTACCCTTCAAGATTGTTGGTCTGGATCCTCCAAGAAGCAGGCACCAAGACAGGATTAAGCTTTCAAGGATTTTTCTAGGGGAAACTTTTGCAAGAAAGGAAATTGGGGAGGAGCTGGAAAAGTCCTAAGGAGCCCTCAGGCTTCAATGCAAGTCTGATTCCAAGGGAAGGAAACAAGGAAAGAAGGTTGAGTGAGTGGGAACACTCTGCCTTTCTTGCAGTCTAAAAATGTTCTAGCAAAGGCATCAGGGAGTTCCTGAGCCAGAATGGGCTCCCAGGAATGGGCATGCCTTTGGATCCTTACTCTGGTCAGTCACCAAAAAGGAACAAGGGGTGGGGGCATGACCTTGGTGTGTAAGCTAAGATGGAGCTTAGAGGAGCAGCTGCTGGGGCCTCTGTAATAGGAGGTCTGAGGGGCCACCACAAGGAAGAAATTTGTGTCACCTCGTCCAGAAGTCCTCTTTGAATCCTCTCCATTGCTCTTAGCCTTAGTGATTGCCCTTTGATAACACTATTTTCACTGTATTGTAATTGTTGTTTTTTTTGTCTTCTATTAGAGAGTAGGGTGTGGGGTTTAGCTCAGTTAGTAGAATGGTTGCCCTGTGCTCTCTGAGGCCCTGGGTTGGATCCCCAGTACCAAAAAGCTGGGAGAAGGACCTGGTAGCCCACTCCTGAAACAATCAGCGATCAAAAACCTTATGAGTAGCAGAGAAGCACTGACATAGTGCTGTGCATGGAACAATATCAGGGAGTCTTTCCTTCTGTTGTACATAGGGTTGCTATGAGGCGGACCCAACTCAATGGCACCTAACAATGACAACAACAACAATATTAAAAGGTAAGATCTTTTCTAACAAGGACCTCATCTCATTTGTCTTTCAATTCTTAGCACCTACCACAGGGTGTTGTCCACAGTAAGGACTAGGAAATCTTTACATTCATAAAGAGGAAGATGATGTGCAGGCATCATTGCCTTTCCACAGGTGAGGAAACTGAGTCTTAGGGGGATGTGTAACTATGCCAGGGTTAGTTGTGGGTATTCTGGTGATTTGAACACAAATTGCCTGACTCTTCATCAAGCAAAAAAACCTAAGGATAATCTGGAGATAATGGACAGTCTTTCCTCACCAGACTATTTGACTGGGTGCATGAAAAGGACTCATGTTTAGAAATATCCAATAAGGACACATGTTGGATCAAAATAAAATAGAGTTAGGGTTTATTTAGAGTTTCTGGGCCCCCAAATAAAGTTTTTCTTTTGTGAAAAGAACAAGTCACTTTTCTTTGTTTCTTCTCCGAATCCTGTTCTTGTCTTAAAATCATAGCAGATGCGATTCATACCCTGCCCGTAACTTTTTCCACTCATTTCTATATACAGAAAGATCCCTATTCTGAACACCTGCAAATCTCTACTACAGGGTTTTTTCCTGATTATGGGAGGATGCCCAGAGCAGGTCAATAGCGCCAGTGAGCTGTTGCTATCTGAAGCTCTCCTCAAATTTAGATTAAAGATGAAAACAACAACAACAAAAAACAAAAACAAACATAAGTAGAAAGAGGACTATTTGAGAAGAGGAAGAGAACCATTGGGAAGGTGGATGGGGGCAAGAGAGAGTAGCAGGGAAGGTGAATATACTCAAATTACATTATATATATGTATAAAAATGTCATAATGAAGTCTATTATTTTGTACAATTAACATATGCTAAAATAATAATACATATTATAAAGTAAAATAAAAAAGAAGACTGGTGAATAAAATTAATGTCCATTTATATGTGCTATTTTAGAGGATATTATTAATGCAGGTTCTTTTCTGCTTTTCTGCTTAATTGATGTTTATGTTTAATGGGTGAAATCCTCATCTCAATTTTACTTGATCCAAGAGGTACCAGGCTTCCTTTGTCTTTTTCTGCATAAATTAGCTTGCATAATATATGGATATACAGAGAAAGTAGATGATTAATATTTGTAGAGAGAATAAAAAAATTTCTCAGGAACAGAGCCTAGTCTGAGCCCAGTCAGTTAAAATCTCTGAAGTAAATAAGGACAGCAATGAAAGTATGAAAGTATGAGTTTCATCCTCTCAGGGAAGGAAAAGAAAATGTTAGTTAAAAAGAAGAAGAGGAAGATGATGATAGTGAAGAAGAAAAAGGAGGAGGAGTATGGAAGGGAAGGAAGAGAATGAGGAGGAGGAAGAGGAGGAGGTTGTCTTGAAACAATGATGGACAGGGAGGCATATCTCTGCCTTACAATAGCTCTAATATTTTACATTGTCTTCCATGCTTCCACAGCAGGACAGATCCCCAATGGTCCATTGTGATAACTTGCTTGATAACACATCCTTCTTTAATCTCCCTTTAATACCCCCTTACCCACATTTCTAGGACTACTCCTTGAGTAAACAATTATGATTGAATCTTAGCCACAGGGCCTATTTCTAGGGAAGACAAGCCAAGACAAAACTATAGATCAAGTGTCACCATGTTTCCTCTTTTGTCCAAATTATCTTTTGAATCTGGTGAGTAGGACTTCCTATTTCCATTTACTAGTGAAGAAAATGAGGCCTAGACAGGCTCAGTAAATTGCCCTAGGTCACTGTGCTACTGAGCTGGTGGTGGAATTGGCGTGCTGGTGAGCTTGGCTTCAGACTCCATGTGCTTAGTCATTGGGCTAAGACTTCAAAGGTAGAATAAGTAGTATGAATGTTATTGAAGGAGAAGTAGGTATTGTCTGACCATTGGACCAAAGAGCTAGTGTGTAAAATTTGTCCATCCAAGTATATAGCTTTTGCAGTTGTTGTTGTTGTTGTTGTTAGGTGCCGTCGAGTCAGTATCCGACTCATAG
>VMDO01037981.1:0-13894 GCA_007922755.1 Pedetes capensis
TTGGGAATTTACCCAAAGGGAGATGGGTCATCATACCACAGAGACACCTGCATCTCCATGTTCAATGCAGCACTTTTCACAATAGCAAGGATATGGAATCAACCAAAGTGCCCTTCAACAGAAGAATGGATAAAAAACTATGGTATATATACACAATGGAATACTACTCAGCAATCAAGAAAAATGAAATAAGGTCATTCACAGCAAAATGGATGGAATTAGAGAAAATTATTTTAAGTGAATGAACACAAGCTCAGAAAGAGAAACAACACATGTTCTCACTCATATGAGGGAGCTGATTCAAAATTACAAGAAGGAAAAATCCTACTCAAAGATCAGATCATAATAAAAGGGGGGGGAGGGAAGATAAGAATGAGGTCAATATAAATGGACTAGAAATCGCATGTAATTGTTCTAACAAGATAAAAACAAAGACCACTACAGGAAAAGTTTCTATTTTAGGAGAAATGGAATCCAAGGACATATAGAAAGATACTACATAGTAAAAGATAGAGAAGACTTGGATGGGAAACTTAGATGGGAAGGGGGGAGGGGGAGATCAGGGGAGGGTAAGGGGTAACCTATATGAATAATGTTTATCAAATTGCATATATGAAAATTGTCACAATGAAAACCATGTCAAAATGAATCACATTATGATGTACATTAAAAATTTCTAACAAAAAAAAAGAAATATGATGAAGGCAGTTCGGAGGAAGTCTGAAGGTTAGGCTAGGCAGAAGGCAGACGAGTAAATGGACCTTGGGTTCCTTACCTTGGGCTCCTAAGGAACTGCAAGGACCTGGTGAGCTTATCTTGGATGGTGTTCAGAATGGCTGCTGAACTCTGAGCTTCAGAGTTTATATGGCCCGATAGCCAGCCAATCAGGGGAATAGGGCTGGATCAGAAATGACCAATCAGGCACCAGGGAGGCTTTAGATGCTACCATGCCTTGGGTGCCATCTTAGCCCACTTGATGGGAGGGGGGAAGAGTGAGATACCTGGATGTATAGCAAAGGTAACCTGTTCCTATCTTGCCCCATAGGATTCTAAGTGGGCTAGATGAGCTCCTGGGACTGGCCATGTTTGGGGTACTCTATCCCCGTGGGAATCCCTACAAAAGCCTCTCTTACTATTTGTTGGCATAGGAAGTCTCTGACAGAGGCTCTATTTAGAGTTCTCTGGCATGTTGCTTATCCTCCTCTACCTACCTCTGATATTAGACAGGCTCATAGGATTCCATATCCGACTGGTTGGACATCTCTTTATGATTATCATTGTTCTTTCAGTCCCAAGTTTAGAGAGACACAGGTTGCCCTCCATTAATAAGTTACCAATTCTACTCAAGCCATTACTGGCAGTTCCATGTGAAGCTCTGGTTGAGGTTCTGCTGGGAGTAGGCTAAGAAACTACCTAGAGGATGAACATCTGTTTCAGTGTTCACCTAGCTTATTTTTATTGCAATGAAGTCAAGAAAATCAGGCAAACCAGCTTTACACTGCATCTAGATTTGAGTAATAACCACAAATAGTTATCTTAAATGAATGTCTTTGGTCATAGAAGGCAGTCATGGAAATAACATGTCTAGGGATCTTCCATGGGTTAGAATGATGATTCTATCATTTATTGGATAAATTAACTATCCTCTGAATGTTTCCTCATTAATACTGAGTAAATAAAATTCCCTATGAAACAAAGCCCTCTATTAAAATATAACACACTGTTGTTGGTAGGTGCCTTTGAGTTGGTGTCCAACTCATGGTGACCCTATGTACAAGAGGCAAAACACTATTGTCAGTGTTTCTCTGCTATTCATATGGTTTGCAATGGTGGATTGACTTTTGGGAGTGGATTGCCAGGTCCTTCTCCCAAGCCTAACAGTATCTAGCAAGCCTAACAGTGTTCTCATGAGGTCTTCCATGCAAGTACTAACCAGGCCTGGCCCTGCTTAGCTTCTGACATCAGATACCACAGTGCTACAGCTGCAGGCATAACATGCTAGGTACTCACTTTCTCAACTTCTTTCACAATAAGGCTGACATAATCCGAGGACCTCCCATCATTTCCATCCACTCAATATTTCAAATAATATAATATAGATGCAAAGAACTAATGACTATCCAAAATCCTTCTTCTGAGGTGGGCATAGCCCCAGGTGTACCAATTTCAGAAGCAAAAGGTGACTGCTCCATATGCAGCACCATTATGTAATGCAATGGAGTAAGTGCAAGTGTCCATGTGTGGTGGCAACAAATGTGAGGTCTACACCAGGACAGTGTTGCACCATAATGAGAGCATTGTTTCACTGCTGCATAGGTACAGGACTTGATTCAAGGTCCATCACAAGGATTTTGAGAGCTACTTGATAATTTCGTAATAAATGTTCTGTTTATATTAGTTGGAGGTTTGTTTGTTTTTATTCTGCTTGAACTAACAACCCCTGAGTGATGCAGCAGTTAATGTACACTTTCAGATATTCCAAGATGTCTTGACAAATAATGTGTAGATAACTATAAATTCATTTCTGAGAGAATATTTTTCTACTCTTCATTGGAAAGGCCAACTGAAACTTATTAATGACTACACTCCGGAGGAAAAATGATGGATATTTATTTCATTTTGTGTTAGAGATATAACCACTGAATCTAAATGTGCAAGAACATTGTTTAAAGGATGTTAGCTTAAGGGAAAGAATGTCCTTTGCTTTATGCCTGTGTGGATTGTATAAAAATATTCATACACTGTTGCCTTGCAAATTTCTGAAAGAAAATAAGAGATCCAGGGCTAAGCTTATAGAAGTCTCTCAGGAAAGACTTTTTAACTTGACTCTCTAAGGCATGGGGTTTGTCTGCTTAGGTTGCTGTGATAACATACTTTAAGCCTAGCAATTTATAAACAGTAGAAATTCATTCATCAAAATTCTGGAGGCTCAGACTTCCAAGATCAAGGCTCAATAAGATCCATTGACTAGAGGACTGGAATGGTATTTTATATGTAACCTCATACAGCAGAAGAACAAAAAGAATTCCCTCTCATGACTTAATCTGCTCTCATGACCTAACCACTTCCTTAAGATCCAACCTCTTAATACAAGCAAACAGAATTGGATTTCAACATGATTTATAGAGGGACACAAATATTCCAACCATAGCATGTATACTATGTGCTATATCCTGAATATATGTAAGAAATATCCTACAGAAATTCTTGACATGTCAGCTGCTGAAAAAGGATGCAGATTTGGCTAATTATTTTTTATAATATGAAATCATATATTTGGGGCTATCAGATGCTTATGAGTCCGTTTCCTAAAAGGATACTATGTGTGTAGTACAAGGATTAGGATAAGAGGAATGGAAAGGGTGGTTGAATTTCAAAAATGAGTCCATATATCTCTCTTAATTTATGATTATATAGCAAATTTACCATGAAAACATCAGCCTCATTTCATAGCCTTTTCATAGAATTTGTTTAACTTTCCATTTTGGCCTGTGTTCTGCCATTGGATCCTCTTTCATGAGGTTCTTTGAGGATTTTTTTGGTTAGCCACTTAGTTTTAGCATCAAATGAACCCTTTGGAATTTATATAAAAAAATTGTTTTCTTTTTCCTTAAAGCTCTGAAATTCCTGATTAGAAATGACAATTGAATTCCAGGCATTTGTTTTTATTTGCTTTTTGGTTTTGGTTTTGTTTTGGACTTCAGATATTCAAATTCCCTAATCCAGGACTGTGTTCCTGAGCTCTTTCTTGATATTAGGCTATGGGCCAATGTCTCATCTCTCCCTAAGGGGCAAGGAGGGAATTAGATCTGTACTTATCAATAAAAAGTATTTGGCTGCAAGAAATACAATCTCTAACTAAAATAGTTCTAAAAAAATAGACTCTATAGTACTGAATAAGAAACCTTTATGTAGAGACATTTTAATTGGTACAATTTATTAACACTGTCATGAATAAAGCTCATACAGCACATTTATCCACAAGAGATTGGTGATATCTTAAGATATATCAGAATGTTGGCAACATGTCTCCTTATAGTCTCAATATTTCACTTGCACTTGGAGTTGGTACAGTCTCACAGGACAGCATCCTACATGGGAAGGAAGAGAGCCAGGATTAAACGGGCTTCTCTTTGCACAGGTCTACATTTTTACCAAGGACAACCTTTCTCAAAAATCTACTAAGAAGATTCCCCTCTTATTAAACTGTGTATCCTGTCTCTTCCTTAAAAAACAACAGAGATATGACCTGTTGCTGACAATTTAACACCCAAACTAAATCTGTAATCCCTTAGCAATACCTAAAGAGTTAATTTGCTTTTGAATAGGTAGCATGACATTCATCAAGACAGTGTGAGAAACAATTTCTTCTGAAAAAAGTCAAAGCTGTAAAATCAGAAGTTTAGGAACATAATTTAAATCACAGGAAACAAGATTCATTTATTGTGACTAGTGGTATAAATTGTAGAATTCAGGTCTGAAGGTGGATTTCTTTGGTATCTGTAAAAAAATGACTTTGTTCCTGTTTGCTTAATCATATTCTGGCCATCATATAAAGCAAGGGTGATAGCAGTAGCAATGGATCTGAGACATCCACACGAAGCAGAAAAATCACACCAGTGCATATTTTTTTTTGCAGGTTCTTAGATCATAGCAGGTGAAGGGGTGAGTACTGCATGTGGAGACAGATGAACCAAAGGCGGATGTATACCTGGCATTTTGTGAGCCACTCTGCCCTGAAGAGCTGGTGAAGACATGGCCTGTGGTGATGAACATTAAAGAAGAAAGAGGGGTTCAAGTGAAAATGGTTGTAAATGCACCATAAAAAATGCTGCAGACTTGTGAGGATATCTGCTAAAAGACAAGGCTTTAGGAAAGACATCACAAGTAAAATTAATCACAATACAGGAAGTGCTCTGCTAATATCCATGACCATAACATAGTTTCTAATTAATTACCTGTTCAAAAGAGTGAGGCTGCATAGAAACATTCTTAAGCCTCAAATAGTAAAAATTCGTTGTGATTTTTTAATATTTTCATGATACTATCTGCCTGAGAATTCAATTTTGAATATAAGTCATCAATGTTATTTTATCTACAAGTGTATTTGCAAAACATCAGTATAAAGTGACCCAGTGATGTTAGTTGCAGTTGATACTTAGGGAATACAACTGTAGCAATACACACACACACACACACACACACACACACACACACACACACACGTTTATTAACACTTTATTCTGCTGATTGGGTAAAACAACAAATAAAAATATTGATCATTGATCATTTATATTTGATCTTATGCTAAGGACTTCATCTCCCATACATTACTTTTAATGATTATAAACACCTTGTCTAAAAATAATAAAACTCAGCCTTAATTTACCCAGGAATATGCAGCTAATGAAAATTGGTGCTGGTTTTCAGATCCTGGCCTGTTTGCATCTAAAACAGTACTTAGGAGAAAATAGTGTGTTTCATAATTCCCATGACAAAAAATAGTAAAGAAAATTTACTTCCTTTTTTTAAAGGTTCCAGTCATTTTAGTCAGGATTCCAGGTAGAAAGAAACAGAACTAATAAGATATCAATATCTAAATACCTCTCTCACTCTTTCTCATATGTACATACACACACATACACACACACAAACGCATACTCTATATGGTTTGTGACACATCTGAGAAATAGTATTACATATATTATATATATATACATATGTGTGTATACACACACATATATGTATATGTGTATATATATATATATATATATATATATATATATATATATGAGAGGTGAAGAGGTAGAGTTATTGATAGACAGGAGGAGCAAGCCTAATGAATTGGACTAAATATTGGGGTGACAAATTCAAAAACTGTAAAATAGACAAGCTCAAGAGCAGTGAAGATTTATACTGTTACTTTACTGTGAAGACAATCTGGATGCAGAATTTCTTCATCCTTAAATAACCTCAGTTTTTTCACTAAAGACCTTGAACTGAATGGATGAGGTTCACTATATTATGAAATGTTTTAATTCACTCTTACTAATAGATACTGGTTTAAATTAATCATATCTAAAATGTACCTTCTCAGTAAGATCTAGACTGATGTTTGACAATTATTGGGTGTCATTGTCCAATCAAGTTGACACATAAAATTAACCATTACAGAGGAGAAGTGACAGTAGGAAATGCTACCCAGAACAATGAGAACATATAAACCAGAGAAAAATTAAATTCTCACCTTCATTTCCTCTTAAATCTTAATGTTGGAAACTTCCCATTACCAAGTCTTATCATTACAAAAAAAGTCATATTTCAAGCAAGTTAATGAATACAAACATGTTAAGGAGTATTTAATCACTTATTTAATGTGTGCTAATCATGTGATGCCTGCAGCCATAGCCCTGTGGCATCTGATCCCGTCAGATCTCGGAAGCTAAGCAGGATCGGGCCTGGTTAGTACCTGGGTGCGAGACCACCTGGGAACAACAGAAGCTATTAGGCTTGGGAGAAGGACCTGGCAACCCCCTCCCAAAAATCAATCTGCCATTGAAATCCCTATGAACAACAGAGAAGCACTGCAAATAGTGTTTCCCCTGTTGTAGAGAGGGTCACTATGAGTTGGATACCGACTTGACGGCACCTAACAACAACAACAACAACAATCATGTGATCTCCCAAGTGTTTGTCAACTTGTCATGCTATGGAGTTTTCATGTTGCTATAACACTGAAAGCTATGCTAGGGGTGTCTCAGATACGAACAGGGCAACTCATCTTGGACAGGTTTCATCTGAACTTCCAAACTAAATCAGACTAGGGAGAAAGATATGACAATCCACTCCCCAAAATATTAGACACTGACAACCCTATGAATAGCAGAGTAGCCCTGTGAAATATAGTGCCAGAAAATGAGAGCCCTCTGGCTGTAAGGTATTCAAGAAATGACTGAGGAACAGTTGTCTCCTTAAAGAAGAGTCGACCTTAATGATGGCAATGGATTAGAGCCCCTGGGACCTCCATTTGCTTATGTGGCACAACTCAAAATGAGAAGAAACACAGTGGTTATAAGAATGGGTTTAAACACAGAAAAGATCTTGGGCCTGGCAGAGAGTCAGTCCAGGAGTGTTTCTTTCTATTGTGCATAGGGTTGCTGTGAGTCAAATCTGAATCAAAGGCACCTTACTAGAACAACAATCATTTAATACATGCCTTGCAAAATGTGTGAAAACATAACTCTATGCTTGAGCAGCTTACAGTCTTATGAGGGGAATAAGAGAACAAAATGCTTATATGAAACTAAATAGATGTCCTGTACGTTAGTAGCTTCAGTGCTAATACTATGGTTCTTACTGTATTTATTAAAGTTTAATTAACTCACTTTTACCTAATAATTTGATATAGACAAGTGCTATACTTTCTATAATGTCTTCTCATCATGGGCAATTCCTACCACAGAAAGGAATGTTAGAAAGTCTTTTAGATCAATAATTGGAAACTTATTCAAAATACAATGTATTTATATTGGGGAAAAGGGAAATACAAACATCAATGGCTTAAGCAAATAGTTTCAATGGAGACTATTTAATTAATTACATGTTTACATTATTTTTTAATATTCAAGTAATACATGAGTTTGAACAAAAATACAGACAGCTCCTTGTCCAGCAAATTAAACCAATCAGTTGGTTATTCTTGGCATCATTAGGAAAGCACATACTTGTGATTCAGACTTGAGTTCAATAGTCTACTATCACTTGCTATTGTGACCTCATGAAAGCTACCTACACTGCAGAAACCCTAATTTATTTTCACTGGTAATTAGTTTTCAGGGTTGTTGAAAACATGTGATAATACATGGATTAGTTTCAGAATTTAAGAAAACATAAAGAATAGCACATCATTTTATGGTTTTATAAGACTGCTTCTATGTTGTGCACTTTTTTATTTATTTTATTTATTTTCGTCTTGCAATTCTGAGGATTGAACCCAGGGCCTCACGCAAGTTAGGTAAGTGCTCTACCAATGATTTACCTACCATCTCCACCCTTCTTTTTGAGACAAATTCTTGCTCAGTTGCTCAGGTTGCCCACCTATGGCCTCAAACTCACCATCCTCTGGCCTCAGCATCCCATTTTGCTGGGATTACAGGTGTGATTCACTGCACCTGGGTTATATTTTGCACTTTTTATGTACTTTTCTTCAGTATGTAAATAGCTAATTCATTGTGAAGTAATACCATAACTGTTTCCTACCTATATCATCACTGCTGACAGAAACACACAGGCACTCACATACATATACAAACACACACACACACACCCCTCCTGGAAAAATATGGCATATAATTCTATATCATGAAATTGCTATTGTTAGAAATTCCTACACTTGGGCATTTGAATTGAATAGGTTATTCTCAAAAGGAGTACTGATCACCAATAAATATATGCAAAACTGTTCAACATACTTAGCCATCAGGGAAATATAAATCTAAACTGCACTGAGATTCTATCTCACTACAGGCAGAATGGCTAGCATCAACAACATAAACAAAAGCAAATGCTGGCAAGGTTGTGGAGGAAAAAGGAATCCTTATACCTTGCTGGTGAGACTATAAACTAGTACAGCCATTATGAAAATCACCATAGAGAATCCTTAGAATAGTTAAAAGAGAGCTACTGTATGATTCAGCAATACCACCCCTAGGAATATACACAAAGGAAGATAAGTCATCATACCACAGAGACACTTGCACTTCTATATTTACCGTAGTACAGTTCACAATAGCCAAGATATGGAATCAGCCCAGATGCATCAGGGAAATGGATGGAATGGGAGATCATCATTTTAAGCTGAATATGCCAGGCTCACAAAAACCAACATTGCATGTTTTCCCTCTTATGCAGGAGATACATTTATTATATATGTAAAATTGGAAAGTATAAGGGAATATATTTGGAGGAGGAGGAGAATAGTGGGAGAAGTAGGAGCAACCTGGGGGGCAATTAGGGAGCAACTAATAGCAAAGCATACAATAAAATTATATGGAAATTCCATAATGAAAGTAATTGTATTGTACATTTATTTTAAAATAATAATAATAAAAATTTTAAAATCACCTAATAATTCCTACACTTGCTTTGAATACAGTTGTTTCATGTTCTCCAAAACACAAAGTACTAGAAATACATTGTTTGTATAGGAATAAATGATTGTTGTTGTTGTTAGGTGCCGTGGAGTCAGTATCCCACTCATAGCAACCCTCTTGGGTTTCCAATGGCTGACTGTTTTGGGATTGCCTTGGGAGTGGATTGCCAGGCCCTTCTCCCATTTTTGCAGTGCAGGGAATTGAACTCAAGACCTCAGAGACTGCAGCACAGAGCTCTACCAACTGAGCTAAATCCCAGCCTGGAATAACTGATAGACCTATTTAAAAAGATGTTATTGAAAACACCAAACCAAGAGACCACAGACATGAATTGTGTGTCTCACCTTTGTTCTTTTCACTTTCTGACTGCTCCATTTCTCCAGCTAAAAGACTTCAGACATTTGCATAGATATAGGATAGGATCAAAGGTCACTATGTTCTCTGAACCTATGCAGTGATAGATACTTTGTTTCTTTTGTAAGGCAGGACTCAACTATTTTTATTGGAAATTTTTAATGTACAACTTAATGTGTTTCAAGACTCAACTTTTGATAAATGTTATTTAGAACACTATGTAAAAATGAAGAATATTTCCAGGTGCAGTAGCATACAACTATAATCCCAGAGACTCAGGAGACTGATAGAGGAGGATCACAATTTTGAGGCCAGAGGCAGCCTGCATAACTAATGAGACCCTGACTTGAAATAAAATAAAAATTAAAATTAAAAAATGTCATGGGGTGCAGCCCAATGGTAGAGCAGTTGCAAAGTATGTTCAAGGCTCTAGCCCTGTTATTCCAAGCTTCATCTTTCAAACATATGGTGACTAACCTTCAAAAACCTTTAGCACTTTCTCTAAAATGAAAATATTTTCAGAGTGAAAAGCTTAAAGCCACGTCTCTCATCTCTAATTATAGTTTATTTTTCATTAGTTATTAATAATAAAATTATAGTTCAGCTTTTAGGAAAACAAAAAAAAATGTTGTTATGAGATGAAAAATGTTAGAAGAGTGTAGAAATGAAGCATGGGTTTAGTTGTATGAGGTACATTTTTGTGCCTTCTCGTATTTCCTTGTTATTACATGGAAAGACTCTCCAATATTTACGAATTAAGTTTATATTTAATCTTATGACAAAAATGTTGATAATAATGATACAAAAATAATAAATTAGGTGGAATTTCTTAAGTCCCTGCCTTACAAACTTCCTGAGCAAAATTGGTTTGTTGTTTTAGGAAAGCAAAAGTATCTGTCATTAAATTGATTTTTTTTTTATTATAGTGTGTGCTTCCACAGGTGTTGATTGTAGAACTAAGTAAAGCAAAATCATGGACAACCTCAATCTTTTCTCCATTACCATGAAGTTTCTTACTGACCCAGTTGTAAGGATTTAAATTTTGTTGATGTAGTGGTGTAGTCCATAAGGAAGGCTCTGTTCTTTGATCATCATCAGTCAATGTTTCAAAGCATCTTCACTTTCACCATGCAAAGTTGTGCTGTCTGCATAACACAGGCTGTTAATGTGTCTTCCTCCAATCCTGATGTCACATTTTTCTTCATAAGTTTCAGCACAGCATAGTTGAAGAAGTATGGAGAAATGATACAGCCCTGAAACATGCTTTTTCTGACTTGAAACCTAGTTATATACAAATGACTGCCTCCTTGTCCATGCATAGATTCCTCATGAGTATAATTGAGTGCAGTGGTATTGCCATTCCTTGCGATTTGTAAGTTTCTGGGATCCACACAGTCAAATGCCATTACAAAGTCAAAAAAAAAAAAATAGACATCTTTCTGGAATTCTCTGCTTTAGGCGAATGTCAGCAAGGATTCCCCTGGCTCTACACCCTCCTCTGAATTGAGCTTGATTTTCCCATAGTCCCTTGTCTATATATGTCTGAAGTTGCTTTTGAATGATCTTCACAAAATTTTAATTTTGTGTGATATTAATTATATTGTTTGATAATTTCTTCATTCAATTGGATCCCCTTTCTTGCAAATAATCACAATTATGGATCCCTTCCCATCAGCTGGCCAAGTAGCTGTTTTCCAAATCTCTTGACATAAGGAAATGAGTACCTCCAGTGCTGCATCTGTTTGGTGAAATCTCTTAATTAATATTCCATCAATTCCTAGAGTTTTGTGTTTTGCCAGTACCTACAAGGCAGCTTCCATTTCTTCCTTCAGTATTTTTGGCTCCTGATCATATGCAACTTCTTGAAATTGTTGAATCGTCTATCAATTATTTTTGGTAGAACGATTCTGTGTATTCCTTCCATCTTCTTTTGGTGATTCCTCTGTCATTTAATATTGTCCCTGTGGAAATCTTCACTTTTGCTACTTGAGACTTGATTTTTTTTCTTCAATTTTTTATGCTTAAGAAAAATGGTGTGTTCTTTTTTTTTAGTTTTCCACCTCCAATTATTTGCACATGTCATTATAACATATGATTTTAACCTTTCAAGCTGCCCTTGGAAATCTGCTGTTTAAGTTTGTGATTTCATCCCATCTTCCTTTTTTTTAAAGGGGGGTCCTGGGGGCTGAACCCAGGGCCTCATGCTTGCATTCTTTGCAAGTCCTGTACCACTGAGCTGCACTCCCAGCCGATTTTTCTTGCTTTTTGAGACAAGGTCTTGCTAAATCATGAAGATTGCCTCTGGTGTCTAACTTGCAATCCTCCTGCCTCTGCCTCCCAAGTCACTGGGATTATAGGCATTCACCAACATGCCCAGCTCACATCTTCCTTTTATTTTAGCTGCTCAACATTCAAGCTTCAGGATCTCTGTAACATGTAATATGATTTTTTCCTGTCTTTTTAATAACATTTTGCTTTCCTCATGAATTATGTCTTTGATTTAATGCCCCAAATCATCTGGTTTGTGATCATTAGTATCTAATGTTTCAAATTTGTTCTTGAGATTGTCCCTGAATTCATGAAGGGTATACTCAAGATCATACATTGGCTCTCATACACTTGTTCAAATTTTCTTCAGTTTCACCTTAAAATGAGCAGTTCATGTTCTGACTCATAATCAACACTTGGTCTTATTCTGACTTTTGATATAGAGGGTTTCCATCAACTCTTCCCACAAATGTAGTGAGTTTGATTCCTGTATGTTCCAATTGGTGAATTCCATGTGTATAGATACCATTTATGCAGGTGAAAAAAAATTCTTGTAATCAACTTTGTTGGTCTGACAGAATTCAATCATGTGCTCCCCTGCATTATTCCTGTCACAAAGGCCATGGTTTCCAAGTATTGACTCTTCTTTGCTTCCAACTTTTGCATTTCATTTATAATTAACTATCAGTGAATCCTGATTGTATATTCAATCAGGAGAGGCTGGTAAAAATCTGCAGAGGCTGGTAAAACTCTTCCTTTTCTTCATTTGTGGACTTAGAGGTGGGTATATAAATTTGAATTACTGTCATATAAACTGAAGTTTCTTGTAGGTGTTTTGATAATATTCTAACATTAACAGCATTGTACTTCAGGACACAGCTTGAGATGTCTTTATCAAAAATAAATGCAACCTTATTTCTCTTTAATCTATCATTCCTGACATAGTAGACCAATAGTTAGCTGATTCAAAATGGCCCATACCAGTCAATCTTGCTCTTTGATGCCTAAACTGTCAATGTTTATACACTCCGTTTCCCTTTTGATGATTTCTAATTTCCCTAGATTCTTACTACATACATTCCACATTTCAATTATTAATACATGTTTACAATTCTTCCTTCTAACTTTGAGTTATGCTGTATAACAAGTTGAGGTTCCCAGGGCTTTACTCAATTCCAATTATTAATGTCAACTGTACTTTAAAGACACAACTTTTCCACAGTCATCTATTGAGTGCCTCCCAACCTGCAGGAAGAGGGGCTCATTTTCAAGCACTATAGCTAACAATGTTACTCATTGATTTATAATACTAATTGTTTTGCGAGTTGGTTAGCCATATCCTTTCCCCTAGTCTGTCTTAGTCTGGAAGCTCAGCTAAAAACTGTCCACCATGAGTGACCCTGCTGGTATCCAAAATACTGGTAGCATAGCTTTCAGCATCAGAGCAAAATGCAAGTATCTACAGCACAATGAACTGAGAGGCTATTTGGGGCAACACCCTTGCCATTCAGTATTTCTACTGTCAGATTATTAATTGTAGAAACTCTTCTGTATCTGTATCTGTCTTTTTTAGACAATTTAAGGTGATTTTTCCTGTGATAATATTTTTCTTATTACTTACAAAGACTACTTCTCTTTCTGCTGCTTCTTCTACATTTGTTCGTCTTTTGCTTCTTCTTCTTCTTGTCCTTTTATGTCTTCTTCCACTCTTTTTTTCTTTATTTCTCTTTCTCCTACATCTTGTTCCATATATAGATATTATGAGAACTCACGATTGATCATCATCATAATCATCTATGTTACTCACGTCATTTTCATCTAATTCATTCACATGTTTTGTTTAAATTGTGGAAATGAACGATCATCAGGCTTAACAGATATGAAAAATCATTTGGACCCCATTTTTAAAAGAGTAAATTGCAAATTTCAGGAAAGATACCATTCATGATAACCCACCAGAAGATTAAATACCTTGGAATCAATCTAACCAAAGATCCTTCAGCACTCTACAAGGAAAATTTCAAAACATTAAAGAAAGAAATAGCAGAGGACACTAAAAAATGGAAAGACCTCCCCTGCTCCTGGATAGGGAGAATTAATATTGTAAAAATGGCTATCCT
>VMDO01037982.1:0-13893 GCA_007922755.1 Pedetes capensis
CCCAGCATAGTAGACCACATGATTGTCTGACTCAAAATGGCCTATGCCGGTCCATTTTAGCTGACTGATGCCTAGAATGTTAATGTTTATGCGATCCATTTCTCTTTTAACAATTTCTAATTTTCCTAGAGTCATACTACGTACATTCCATGTTCCAATTATTAATGGATGTTTACAGTTGTTTCTCCTCATTTTCAGTCGTGCCACACCATCAATTTGAGCACCCTGGGGTTTTGCTCCATTTCCTTCATCACGGTAGAGTCTACTTGGAGGAGGCATCTCTTCCCCAGTAGTCTTTTGAGTGCCTTCCAACCCGAGGGCCTCATTTTCTGGCACTATATCTGACAGTGTTTCTTTGCTATCCATAGGGTTTTCAATGGCTAGTTGTTTCGGGAGTGGCTCTCCAGGTCCTACTCCCTAATCTGTCTTAGTCTGGAAGGCCAGCTGAAAAGCTGTCCACCATGGGTAACCCTGCTCATGTCTGAGGTTACAGTGGCAGAGCTCTCAGCCTCATCGCAACATGCAAGCCCCCACGCCAAACTGACAGACGTGTGGGGGCTCTGATGGTAAAATAAGTAATACAAGGACGCATATATAGCATAAGAAAAAGAGAAGGAGAATAGAAAGAGGGAAGAGAGTAAAACAGGAAAGGAAGAAAATAAAAATTTAAAAAACAACAAACAAAAACCTCATACATACACGCTCCCACCCACATATAAAATCACTTCTAGTCAGGTGCGGTGGTATACACCTGCATTCCCAGCAGTTTGGGGGCGAAGGCAGGAGGATCACAAGCCCAAGATCACAGGCACCCTGCACAACCCAGCGAGACCCTGTGTCAAAAAGTAAAAATATGGGCTGGGGGCACAGCGCCACGGTCCATCACCTACAAAGCAAATAGGTGCAAGACCCTGGTTTCAAACCCCCGTAAAAAACAACAAAAACAAACAACAACAAAAATCCAAACCAAACCAAAACAAAACAAAACAAAAACCCCAAGAAACAAAAAGACAAAATCAAAACAAAAACAAAAACAAAGCCAAGCATACACGCTCACACACATATATAAAACACTTCTAGTCAGGTGCACTGGTATACACTTGCATTCCCAGCAGCTTGGGGGCGAAGGCAGGAGGATCGCAAGCCTAAGATCATAGGCAGCCTGTGCAACCCAGCAAGACCCTGTGTCAAAAAGTAAAAATATGGGCTGGGGACGCAGCGCCGTGGTCCAGCACCTACAAAGCAAATAGGCGCAAGAGCCTGGTTTCATACCCCCATACAAAACAACAAAAACAAACAACAACAAAAAACCAAACCAAACCAAAACAAAACAAAACAAAAACCCCAAGAAACAGTAAAACAAAATCAAAACAAAAACAAAAAACAAAACCATGCATACATGCTTGCACACACATATAAAACACTTCTAGTCAGGTGTAATGGTGCACGCCTGCAATCCTAGTGGCTTGGGGGGCAGAGACAGGAGGACCACAAACCCGAGATCAGAGGCAGTTTGTGCAACCCAGCAAGCCCCTGTCTCAAAAAGTAAAAAATATGTGCTGGGGGCGCAGCGCGGCTTTCTGCCCACTTGGGAGACCATTTGGGAGAACCAAATCCTCTTGTGGGTGGGATGATATTCAAACCCCCCACCCCCCAAGAGAGTCTATAGTAGGTCTGCCATGCACGGCAATTGCGCTCCAAACTGTTCTTATTGTGTCTAATTGTCCCCCAAGACTCTGCCAGAAAGTAGCACTCTGTCCGCATAGCACTCAGCCTCCTCCGCAGACCTCACCTTTCTCCACAGTGCAGTGGGATGACTTAGGATCCCTTCTGGTGTGTCTGGGGTCCAGGTGTATGTGTGCCCGTATGCCTGTGGAGATTGCGTTTGCATGACTGTTCCACCACAACAGGAGGGAGGGAGCCGCGTTTCAGCTCTGGATGTGTACTGCTGGCACTGGTTTCCCACCACCACAACAGGAGGGAGAGAGTGATTCCATGCTGACTCACCCAAAAACTTGCAGTTTGTGTCCTGCGGGCAGGGTGACAGTGTGATGTCAAGGTTGCATGCCATGTTGTGTCCAGCTCCCGTGGGTGTGTGGTCGCAGTCCGCTCTGAGTCTCCGGGATTCTATCCTGCCATCTGTGTGAAAGCAAAATGGCGGAATTGCGGTCCTGCCACTGACCCCTGTGTAGCTCCTCCGAAGCCAAATGCTCGATTTCAGTGTCCATCCAGTTTCATCCTCTGTCTCCCAATCTAAACTATCACTGTTTCTATCTATTCAATGTGAGTTCTAAACCCCTCATCGAGGCTTCCCTTTACTCTGGGAGAGAAGGCGCGTTTTATCTGTCCGCCATCTTGATTTTTCTCAAAAATTTTTTTAGAAAATCTTAGTGTGTTCAATTAATTATGAAATAAAATTCACAATTAATTTCACTGTATTTGTCTATCAGTTAGACCTAAACATATCTATCATAATAATGTCAGCCACAATTATGTTCTTTCTTTGCTTTTTGAATAATTAATATATTTTGCAACAGCAATACCAAGTAAATCCACCTCCTTGACAGAAATTAGCTACAATGAACTCCAAACTATCTAGTGCACTATTTAATCTCTTATATTTGCTTAAAGGGGTTTCTGATTTACTGCCTTGCTAAAGTTGAAGAAACAGATAGTATTTCTTGGAGTTACTTAACTTTATGCCCTCTACTTTGGAAATTTGTTAATGGAATAAAGATATCTTTTATCATATCACATTCTTGTTTAATTAATTTATTTTTTCAGTGTTGGGAACTGAACCCAGGGCCTCATGCATACTGTTTAAGCACTCTACCAACTGATCTGCCCTCCAGCTTCTTTTTGTTTTTCAATCATAGACAGGGTTTTGCTAAATTGTACAGGCTGCCTCAGGCCTGGAATTTTAGCAGGAATTGCTAAAGTCCTGCTTCTGCCTCCTGAGTCACTGGGATTATTCGTACTAGCCACTGTGGCTGCCTGTTTAATGCTCACTTTAATATTTGTTTCCTGGTAACCATTTTAAATGCCCATCACACAGAGTGGAAGTGTAGGACCCCAAAATTAGGATCTTCGAGGAGAGAGGCCCCAGAGAGACACCGAGATGCAGATCGATGCAATAAACATGAGGCTTTATTTCCAGCGCTGGGGTCAACCCTCAATAGAGTCTCCCTAGCAAGGGAAGGAAGGCGACCCCGAAGGAGAGGGGCTTGGGGTTTTTATACATTTTTAGGGGATGGTGGGAGGTCACAAGGAGACTTGTTTTGAATTAATTGGTGGGAGAAGGACAGAGTAGTCGGGGTGGGTGTTGATTGGGTAAGTCTAGAGGAATTCAAAGAATACTTTCAGGGCGGGCTTCTGGAAAATTTCAACCTTTAGCGTCTAGCTGACCTTCGGTCAGTGCATTCTTGTGGTTAATCTGTTTCTCAGAATCCTTTATCTGGTTTCTTTGTCCAGGGACCACCTGCCTAGGTCAGGAAATTGAAACCTACGCAGGCTAAATTACACAGAAACTTCTAAGCAAGCATTTCAGAGACTTTAAACAATCATTGTAAGTTACCAAGTAAACCATATTAGGTTGTCAGTGAGTTCCAAGCACTCACAAGGAGGGGGAGGAGAGGGTGATAGCATCCTTCAGAAGGAGGAAAAACCAGCAAATCATTTGCTCAAACTTAAGTGAAAATGTTGCAAAGTGAGAATAATTTTTAAATTAATGTTAAAGAAAAAATCAAGATGCTTAAATATATAATGTGACAGATGGAAAAATTATTCAAAATGTAGTTTTGTTCCAAGAATGTTCATTATGGAAATTCTTCAGTATCTGTGGAAACTTATGCTACATTAATTACAGAAAATGATAGTACAGCAGCAAAATGGTGGTTGCAGCTTGTCAGTTGCCAGTTGACCAACTTGGGTTTAGCAAAATTGCAGTAAGTATTAGCTCTGGATAAATTTTCCAAGGGTTCCAGTGAAACATTTTTTAATTTTTCTGAGACATGTGCAGTCATTCCTCTTTACCAGCATTTGCCTAGGGAAAACATTCTTATGCCTATTGTCAAGAGTTGAAATTCTTATCTCCACCCAGTTTCCAAACATGAAGAACAAACATGGTCCATTATGTTAGAAAGTACTTAAGATTCAAGATGATCATGTTTCCTGTTTGATTTAGCTTTATTTTGTTTTATTTTCTGGTGAATTCATTCATCAAACAGTGGCTAGACAGAAGCACATATGGCTCTGGCGAAAATACAACAGAACTGTGATGCCAAGAAACACAAGAAAGGGATCTTTAATTGAATTGACACATTCCCATTTCCATGCTGATTTTTCTTAATCCTAATGAGAATAAGTCTGCAGTTTTAGCACCCCTGCATCCAATCCCACCTGACCCCAAAAGCTAAGCAGTTTTGGCCTGGTTAATCCTTGGATGGGAGACCTTCTGAGAAAACCATGTGCTGCTAGGTAGAAGGACCTGGCAACCCACTCCTGAAAAAAAAATATCCATCATTTAAGTTACCTGGGCGTATAATTATAGAAAAGTAGCTCATGTTTAAACTTATTTATACTATCCAAGGGGGCTGGGATTTAGCTCAGTTAGTAGAGTGCTGTGCTGCAGTCTCTGAGGTCCTGAGTTCAATTCCCAGCACCACAAAAGTGGAAGAAGGACCTGGCAATCTACTCCCAAGGCAATCCCAAAACAGTCAGCCATTGAAAACCCTATGACGGTCGCTATGAGTCGGATGCTGACTCAACGGCGCCTAACAACAACAACATACCATCCAAGAGAAAAAAATCACTATATATCCTGAAAAATTCACTATATATCCTTAAACACTACCTAGGAAAGGAAATAGGACAGACCTTCCATATTGGTGTTTTGCTATATACATCAAATTATCAACAAAAAGTAACTTCAGATAATGCCATGTTTCATGGCTTATTAATATCTGTTCATAATGTAAAGAAATATATGATAAACATTTTGTTATGATATTTCAGAAATAACACCCATGATCACTTGAAGTTTTGTTAAATTTAAGGCTGAACTTAGAAAAATCACAGCATTTTGAATTATACACTATCTCTCTATGGGAGAAGGGCCTGGCAAACCACTCCCACGGCAATCCCGAAGCACTATGAGGGTCACTATGAGTTGGATACCGACTCAACGGCACCTAACAACAACAACTATCTCTCTAAGATGAATATGCTTTGTGTGTGGTTTTAATTAAACAATCACCTAACAAGTAAATAAACAATAATGAAGACATAAAGTGTAACTATTTGACTAAAGTAAATAAATATAATCATGTTTTATGCATTTATGGGTAAGTGATTGAAACAAAGTATTTTACATCTGACTGTTACTAATCAGTCTGAATAACTTAATGGGAAATAAGAAAGATGGGAAAATAATTAATTTGAATTTTAAAAGCTTCAAGCATGAATGTAGATGTCTAAACGAACTAACAAATAGGAAAAGTAGACAGCAATTTCATCCTTAAATGACTCTTTATAATATCTATTGGCATCAAGCTTAAAATAAAAGCAATAACACATACAAGAGAAATATGAGAGGGCATTTATGGCTTTTTACAGCAACATTTTAATATGGATATTACTGTAATATTTGCTATAGCAGAGTAGAAAAATATCTTCACTAGTGTCTTTAGAAAATTTTTTTTTAATTTTTACATTTCATATATTAAAATTAAATGTAGCTAATAGTATCAAATCATCTTGCCTATGTTTAAGTTCAACTTTCACCATTTTCTGGATTTTTTAAACTAATAAAGATAATTTCGGTAACAATGAATTTTTGAAAATTATTAACTGCATAACAGAACAGAATACTGTAGAGAGAGCTAACTTAATATTATATTCAATAAAATTGTAATGATTATGATGAAGTAGAAGAGCATTAGTAGTGTATAATCCCTAGGGAAAAGACAATAGAATAAAAATTTTAAAAATGAGAATAAAAATGGTTTTGTAGAGGAGAGTTGTTAGGTGCTGTTGAGTTGTGTCTTACAGTGGCCCTGTGTGGGGTGGGGTTTTCAATGGCTGATATTTTCAGTATTTGCTTCTGACGTGGATTGTCTTTTCCTTCTCTCATGTAGAGGACTGTTATTAAATTTAGTTATTGTTAAGTGGAAAAGAAAAAGAAACAGAGTCAACTATTAAATAACTCAAACAAAGCATATGTAAAGGTAGACTTGACTTTCAAATGTATTGACTCATTTCTATATTTGTTTAGCTGATGCCTGAGTTTCCAGTTGTCTAGTTTTTAATTTTTATTTTTGAATATCTAGTTTTCAAACTATAGTTCAAAGGTAAAGAGAGCAGCCTACTATACCCTGTTAAAAGATGCAAATATCACCTGGTGATCAGCTTTACTAAGAATGGCTTGCTACAGGATTAACTGGTTTAAAAAGCCTAGACTTATTAGATGACTAAGGGATTTCAAGAATTTCTTGAGTGCTTCTGTACCTCTAAGTTTCTTAGAAAATGCCTGTTTGCATTCTCTTCCACTCACCTCAAGAGTATATTATGTCTTAAATTGAAATCCCCATGTGAGTATGTTCTATGGTATCAGGTGTGTCTTGTCAATTATGCAAACTGAGAATATCTTTGAAGTATATTAAATCGTATGATAAACAAAAAGAAAGAGTAAAGCAACAGCAAAAAATGCTAAAATGATTACAAAGGAAACCAGTATAAGGGTAACAAAAGGAAGAATCAGAGAAAGAACACATAGGCAATGCAAGTAGTCCAAATATAGGAGTCATATTATAAATATGTGAAAACACAACAGGAACTAAGTTCATTTTGTATACTTGTTTCACATTTATCTTTTTAAAGTAGTACTCAAATTTTTTTTCAAAACTTAAATTGCATCTGGAGCATTTATTATTTTATAATGAATATATTGAATTTCTAAATAAGGAAATTTATTTACAATTTTTCAATATTTGGTGCTACAATATTGTCCTAAAAAGTGTCATTTGGCAATCTGTTTTCTCATCCCACAGATTCGCCATTTATGATCATAGATACTGAAAAAGACAAATCTGACATTTCAGTTAGTATTCTGACTCATGGCAAAAGAAAACTAATCCAAAGAAACTGGGCCAACTGTAACTAAGAAAGGAAAATATGACAAAGGCTATCTTTTCCTCAACTTTATATGATGCTAACAGTTTGATTCATGGTGTCTTATACCATAAGAACATTTCTGAGTAGTATTATTCTTTAGTGAAACTGTAACATCTTTTTGAGAATAATCATTCTGAGTTTGAAGGAAAAAAAGGCAAATATTTAAAGGTAAATATCACAGTTTACTTTTAAAGCTGAATGCCATTTTTAATATCTTTTAAAACCAGAGATAAAAAGTCATAGAGTCCCAAACATTATGAATTTTTGCATTCCACTAGTTTAATAGCTAAAAAATATATAAAGCCTTGAGCAATTATCATTGGTGAAAATCTATCAGATGTCACCTTGATTTCAGGGTCTTAGGTTTGTCTCACAAATCAATGAATAGGCACATGGGGGTTCACTTGCTCTATACTTGTGTTTTGGTCCAGAATAAGCACAAACTAATTATCGTAAAAGGTAATTTATCTAAGTGCTCAGCAGTAAACACTATCAGTCCTGAACTATGTAAAGTGATGAGTAACAATTTTTCATGCTATTGCATTTCCTGAAGTAATTTTATTGACACATAATTGATGCAAAGCAATAATTTGTAAAACTCATGGCAACTTTGCTCAAGTAAAAGGAATCAAACCATACCAAAACCCACCTTTTATTCATCACCACATGCTCAGTTTACATTTTAAAATGGCAATTATGAGTAAGCATTAGAATTGTAGAAACTTGTATCCCCTTCAGTGAGCTTTATATCTTCCCAATACTAGCTAATATTTAGGATTTCTGATGATACATACAGAAACATCAATAAATATAATCCATCATTTTCTATTGGGGCTGGGATTTAGTTCAGTTGGTGGAGCACCTCTCTGAAGTCTCTGAGGGCCCAATTTAGATTTCCAGCACCTCAAAAACAGGAGAAGGACTTGGCAATCCACACCCTAGGCAATCCTGAAACAAGTAGCTATTGGAAACCCTATGAGGGTCACTAGGAGTCGGACATGACTTGATAAGACTTAACAACATCTAACAACAACAACATTACTTTCTATTATTATGCTGCTGCTATTAGGTGCTGTCGAGTCAGTATCCGACTCCTAGTGACCCTCATAGGGTTTTCAATGGCTGCCTGTTTCGGGATTGCCTTGGGAGTGGATTGCCAGGTCCTTCTCCAAGTCTATTATTATATCAAATAATAAAATATGTTGTTATTTGGAATATCTGCATAATTCATTGAAACATGTTACAGCTCATGGATATTTTAACTTCAAATCCTCAATACTTCATTCATATGCCTCAGGCCTGACATTGCAACTAATATGTAAGAAATTGCCATTTGCCAAGTTTGAATATGATATTAAAATGCCCATAAGTATATGGTATATGGACATTTTTACTAAAATACTTCTCAAATATCCAAATTCATTTTTCTAGAGAGCTTAGCATTCTTTGTTAGACTTCAAGTAAAACAAATATTTCACTACAGATTGAATACAGAAATAGATATAAGAACCCAGCTCTTTTCTATTGAGGTATAAAACAATGACACCCTTCTCATTAAAGTTTTGGATAATATTATTATTCTCAAAAACTATAACAACATAATGGGTTTAATATTATAACTGCTACTATTATGAAATAAATCAATAAGCACATGTCTTTCAATTTGTTAGTTTTAATATCTGGTAGTAATTGTTGAGTCATACAAACCACATAAATATCTTTGGGGTCCTTAAATATTTTAAAAATTATAAATACTCTACAAAACCAAAAAGCTAATAACAGCTATTCTGTAACAGGCTTTGTAATTTGTTCATGAACGTAAATATACAGAAATATTCATAAATGACATTTTTATCATGCAATGTCCTAGAATAAATGGCTATAGTGGATGAATGAATGAATGGTGTTAGATAATTTGTAGTATTCATTTTATTATGTGACAATTCAGAACAAAATTTAGAATTGTGACAGAATACACAGAGTTATTGCACCAAAAAGATTTGGTGGATGACCAAGTATTTCATGATGTTGTGTATGACTAGGAACCAATGGTACTGAAGGATGAAGTGGAAGCTTCTTTGAAGGAACTGATGAAGCACAATGCTCCTGGAATTGAGTACCAATAGGATGTTTCCACAAACATGCAGCATTGGAGTACTAACCTGTTTATGCGAAGATATTTGGAAAAATCTATCTAGCCAAGTCCTAGAAGAGATCCATACTTATGCTTATTCTCAAGTAAGGGGATCCAACTGAATATAGAAAATATTGAAGAGTATCATTAAAATCTTACACAAATAAAATTTTGCTAAAGATCATTCAAAAGTGACTGCAGCAGTATATAGACAAGGAACTACCAAAAAATCAAGCCGGGATCAGAAGAGGGTGTGGAACCAGGGACATTATTGCTGATATCAGATGGATATTAGCTGAAAGCACAGAATACCAGCAAGATGTTATGTTTTATTGACTATGCAAAAAGATTTTTCTGTGTGGATAATAATAAATTATGGATAGCATTGGAAAGTATTAGAATACCAGAGCACTTAACTGTACTCAAGTGGAATCTGTATATGGACCAAGAGGAAGTTGTTCAAACGGAACAAGGAAACACTCTTTGGTTTAAAGTCAAGAAAGGGTGTGCATCAGGGCTATATTCTTTCACCATATGTGTTCAATCTCTCCTGAGTAAAGAATCCAAGAAGCTGGACTTTTTGAAGAAGAACTTGGCATCATGATTGGAGGAAGACTAATTAACAACGTGCATTATCCAAATGACATAACACTGTTTGCTGAAGGTGAAGAGTATTTGAAACATTTATTGATGAAGATCAAAGAACACAGTCTTCAGTATGAATTGTGGCTAAACATCAAGAAAACAAAAATCCTTACAACTGAGTCCATATGCAACTTCATGATAAATATGAATTTGATTGAGTTTGTCCATGATTTTGCTTTACTTGGTTCTACAATCAACACTCACAGAAGAATCAGTCAAAAAATCAAAGGTACTTTGCATTGGGAAAAGCTGTCGTAAAGGACATATTTAAAATGTTGAAAAGTAAAAGATGTCACATTGAAGACAAAGGTGCACCTGACTCATGCCATGGTATTTTCGGTCACATTATATGGTAGTGAAAACTGGACGCTGAATAAGGGAGACAGGAAAATAATTGATATTTTTTAATGCTGGAAATGAATATTGAATATACTGTGGGCTGCAAAAAGAACCAAGAGATCTGTCTTAGAAGAAGTGAAACCAGATTGCTCTTTGGAAGCAAGGATGGGTGTTGTTGTTGTTAGGTGCCATCAAGTTGGTATCTGACGGATACAGACCCTAAGTACAATAGACGAAACACTATTGTTAGTGCTTCTCTGCTATTCACAGGGTTTTCAATGGTGGGTTGTTTTTTTGGGGTGGGTTACCAGGTCCTTCTCCCAAGCATACAGCACCTGGTTCTCCCAGGTGATCTCCCATCCAAGTACTAAACAGGCCTGACCCTGCTTAGCTTTAGAGACCTGATGGGATCCAACTCCTCAGTGGTATGGCTGCAGGCAAGGATAGCTAGACTATTGGACGAGTTGTCAGGAGGGACCAATCCCTGGAGAAAGACATCATGTTTGGGAGGGTGGCGGGTCCAGAAAAAAAGAAGATCCTCCACTAGATGGATTGACACAGAGGCTGCAAAAATGAACCTAAAAATAAAAAAGATCTTATGCCTGTCACAGAATGTGGAAGTATTTAATTCTGTTGTACATAGGGTCACTATGAATCAGACTCAATTCAAAGGCACCTGCCAACAACAGTAGACTTAGTGTAAATCTTCTAAAACATGAATTCTTCAGTGAAAAATTTAATCTCATTTGGTTATAGGACAGATCTTTGATTTTTTTCTTGTGCAAGCCTAGTTCTGTAATGTTGTTACTTATACTATCTATCTCTTCTTTAGGATATAAATGCATCCTTTAATTTTCAAACTTTCTATTAGAGAGAGACAAAATTTTAGAGTTCAGGCATTTCTTCAAGCCACTTTCCATTCTCTCAGTTATTGTTGTCAATATTTGACACTGCTCTGCTTTTGCAAACTAAGGTATTAAAGAATTTTCCACTCCCCTACTGATATTTGAGCAGTGTTTCTGCCACCACTTAAAAAGCTGTGAATGGCCCTTCTTCCTTTTCATTGTACTGTAGAAGTAACTGCAACAATTTTCAGGCACTTTGTAGAAAACCTGCCATGTATATGCGGCTACATAGATAGCTATACTACATATAACGAGTATTATTCAAAGTCATTGAAAATTTTCACATAGAGACATATACGTAACTATGCTCATGAATGTATTTATCTCTACCTCTCTATATCTGACAGAGGTTGCTTAATATGGTAACATACTTTTGCATTCTAATGACCTGTTACTAACAAAAACTTCAGTTGACATATAAATATTTTTTCTCAAAATTTTATCGTTTTTAATCAGCAGGGCAGGTTTTATATTGTTTCACATGACTGAATTATGGATTTTACATAAAAAATTCATGTTAAAATTAAACATAATTTATTCAGGTCTGATCCTATGACCTGAAATTTTTGTTCATGTGTTTTTACGCTTTCTCTTGCTGACACAAACAACTTGTGAGGAGGAAAGACTTGTGTTTTGACTCAGTGTTCAGAGGATTTAGTGTATGATTGCTTGGCCCTACAGCTTTGTGGCTCTGGTGGCACCATATTTACTGGTGAGAGCACATGGCAGAGGAGGCCTGTTCACCTCATGGTAGCCTGGAAGCAAAAAGAGAGACAGGAATTGGCACAGGCCCTAAAATTCCTTTCAAATACACTCCCAATGAACTAACTTCCTTCCACAAGGCCTCACCTCTTTTTCTGATCATTTGTTTTTGCATTTGTTTTTTGTTTATGAAACAAGGTCTTCTATTTGGCACAGGCCAGACTGCAACTCACTATTCTTCTGCCTCAACCCATCTACTGATGTGATAACAGCTGTGTGCCACCAAGCCTGCTTAGGTCCCACCTGTTATTTCCTACAACCATCTATAGGTTGGAGACTAAGCATTTAATAAATGGACATTGGGGGAAATTTAAGATCCAAACAGTATCAGTAGAGCAATGGGTACTTATTGGAGGTTGAAGGGAGAAAACACAAAGGGCCTGGGAAACCATGTCTTGAAACATTAACCACACATTGCAAAGTTACAAGTTATCAGGAAACTCCCTTTCTTACATTCCCTTCCATCTCCTGACACAGTACCCTGTGATAATTCACTACTGTCAACCTCAGGCTCTAGGACGGTTACTAACATTGTCAGCTGACTGCTGATTCCCTGTTCAGATTGGTTTTGTGGACTATTTATCTCACGCGCTTAACATATCTATATTATCTTATTTCATTTTTCTTTTTTACTTGTTACTTATTTATGCAAATATTTCTCAAAAAGCCTCCAAAATATTACCTGTGCTTTCATATTATGTAAATAATGTCTGCTCATCATAAAAAACATTACTATAATTTGCCACATGAAGCAAAATTCCTATAAATTATGATGCATATAACTCTAGGCATAGAGGAAAAGTTTTAATATCAATGACTCTTGAGTATGATCCACCAACTTAAAACCCTGTCCTTGGCACCCTTTGAATGTGCTTTCTACAGCACATTAACTTTTCTGTGATTCCATTTCCTCGGGATTCAGATAATACTGACCTCATAGGATTGATCTGAAACTTAAAATAATTAACACTTTATTAGTAAGATGACCTCATAAGCCTGAAGATAAATCTAAAGAGTAAATTAACTAATCAGTTGTGAGAATTGAATTAACCTCAGAATAGTATTTAACACCCAATTCATTAGCTACATGAAATAGCATGATTTTGTAGCTTTAATCTTACATTCTGTACATTTGTCAACTGCTGTGTCATGTAGCCTAGATATTTCCAACATTTTCAAGTTTCAGATTTGGAATAAATCACCATCATCACATTGTATGAATAATGTAATTTAATCAAAGAATCTTATGTTAGGATATATACTTTTTTACAAGGGCTGGGATTTAGCTCAGTGGGTAGAGCGCTGCGCTGCAGTCTCTGAGGTCCTGAGTTCAATTCCCAGCACTGCAAAAATGGGAGAAGGGCCTGGCAATCCACTCCCAAGGCAATCCCGAAGCACTCAGCCATTGAAAACCCTATGAGGGTCGCTATGAGTCGGATACCGACTCGACAGCACCTAACAACAACAACAACATTGTTTTACAAGTAAACCCGAATTCAGCATTCTTTTACATGCAGTTGAATGCAATTTTTGCATTGCTTAGGATAATTTTCTTTCTTTTTTTTTTTTAATAAGATTGTTAGAAAACTTTTTCTTTTTTTTTTCTTTTTTTTATTAGAAATTTTTAATGTACATCATAATGTGATTCATTTTGACATGCTTTTCGTTGTGACAATTTTCATATATGCAATTTGATAAGCATTATACATATAGGTTACCCCTTACCCTCCTCTATGTTTCCCCCTCCCCCCCTTCCTATCTAAGTTTCCCATCCAAGTCTTCTCTATCTTTTACTATATAGTATTTTTCTATATGTCCTTGGGTTCCATTTCTGTTTAAGATAGAAACTTTTCCTGTAGTGGTCTTTGTTTCTATCTTGTTAGAACAATTACATGCGATTTTTAGTCCATTTGTATTGACCTCATTCTTATCTTCCCT